>JXTB01000073.1:586631-664281 GCA_002914805.1 Parasponia andersonii
AAAAACGCTCGTACTATGGGAGCACGTCGCTCGTTGACGACCCGAGAAAACGTACGAAGAGGAAACTGCTGTGCAACAAAAACTTGCTAGCAGACCTCAAAAACGCTCGTACTATGGGAGTCACGTCGCTCGTCGACAACTCGAGAAAACGTACGAAGAGGAAACTGCTGTGCAACAAAAAAACTTGCCAGCAGACCTAAAAAATGCTCGTGCTATGGGAGTCATGTCGCTCGTCGATGACCCGAGAAAACGTACGAAGAGGAAACTGCTGTGCAACAAAAACTTGCCAGCAGACCTCAAAAACATTCGTACTATGGGAGTCACGTCGCTCATCGACGACTCGAGAAAACGTATGAAGAGGAAACTGCTGTGCAACAAAAACTTGCCAGCAGACCTCAAAAATGCTCGTACTATGGGAGTCATGTCGCTCGTCGACGACCCGAGAAAACGTACGAAGAGGAAATAGTTGTGCAATAAAAACTTGCCAGTAGACCTCACAAACGCTCGTACTATGGGAGTCACGTCGCTCGTCTACGACTTGAGAAAACGTACGAAGAGGAAACAGCTGTGCAACAAAAACTTGCCAGTAGACCTCACAAACGCTCGTACTATAGGAGTCACGTTGCTCGTCGACGACCCGAGAAAATGTACGAAGAGGAAACTGCTGCACAACCAAAAACTTGCCAGCAGACCTCGAAAACGATCGTACTATGGGAATCACATCATGCAGTAAAACACTTGCCGATGACCCGGGAAAACGTACGAGGAGAAAAGGGGTGCACAGCCCAAAAGCTTGCCAGCAGACCCCCTAAGGAACATTTTAGCTACACGAAGAGCTAAAGGAAAGTAGGATCGGGATCCACCTGTTGGAAGTGGACCCTCCCTAAGGAACATTTTAGCTACACGAAGAGCTAAAGAAAAGCAGGATTAGGATCCACCCGTTGGAAGTGGACCCTCCCTAAGGAACATTTTAGCTACACGAAGAGCTAAAGGAAAACAGGATCAGGATCCACCCGTAGGAAGTGAACCCTCCCTAGGGAATATTTTAGCTACACAAATAGCTAAAGGAAAGCGGGCTCTACCCGGGGGATGATTTATTTGCACATGGGCAGGATGTGAACGAATTTGGAGTCTACCCGTTGGAAGTAGTCCAGTACCAGACCAAACGTGAAGACAAAAATTAAAATTAAAGTCTATTTATTATGTCCTAAAAATACAAAGCGCACGGTTAATAGTGGTACGTGCTCATAAGCCCTACTTATGAGAGGCAAGTTGCGAACGGACTCGTAAGGAGACGTCGGAGTGATAGTGCCCTATTTGTTCCCGGTAAAAGCCGAGCCTAGGCCTTCTCCTTTGTAACGACGGATCCAAACAATGGTCGACCAATCCCTGGAGCTGGTTCCAAGCACGGTCCCATTTGGGGTCGGAGAAGTCCAGCCACATACGCGGGTCGAACTCTGCCAAAATAAGTCATAACAGAAGTTATAACTCCGTAAAATCGGATGAGTCAAAGCTTGTGCCCCTATCCCCGAAACTAATCTTGGCAGTCATGGACCGAGGAGGACTCACTAATAGTCTGAAATCGTGTCCATCCGAGTCGTCCACAATTATTTATACAGACGGCTACAACAAGGCTTAACTTTACCTCGGATGAGATCAACAAAGAAAAAGAAAACAAACTAAAAAGAATTGCACCGTTCTTATTATTTATTCGGAGGGTTACAACGAGGGTCAGATTCACAAATGTACAAAGTTAAGCACCCTCGTTACCTCCGTCCATGGGAGCGCGGCCAGTCCCGGTGCTTAGACCAGCCCCAGTAGAGGGTGGCGTACCAGGGTCGAATTCATCACTGGATACAATGACCGCGCCAGACCCCTCACTAGTTGAGACCTCGAGATCAGACTAAGCGCCAGGGGCTTCCGAAGTTCTATCTGGCGGACTGGAAATGGGGATAAGCTTTTTGGTACCAGAAGCAGATGTAGAGGGCCCATCCTTTTCCGCAGCAAGCATCTTCAGCACGTCAGCCAGATACGTGATGTTGATCTCATCCTCGAGCTATTGCATGTAGTGCTTGACGGAATAGTGGTCTCTCTCGACACCTTTTTGATCGTCAAATTGGTCTGGCGTTACCACCTTAGCATGGCCTTCGAACTCTCTATTCTCCCAGCCAGACCTGTAACTTTTCGCAGAAAGGAAGTCCAACTGCCTCTGGTACGTCGTTTTTAGTTTCTTTGCATCCGCCAGCCTATCCTTTAGCGCCGCCAGCCTGAACTCCACTTACCGCTGCGATAAGTCGACCAAAAAAGTGTTAATGCCAGCAAGGTCCTCGCTGTGTTTATGAGACATCTCCACATGAGCACCCATCAGATTTTTGTGATCTAAGAAGAGATATCGATTTACCTCGTTAGATCGGTCAAGCCTGCGTTGCAGAGAATGGGCCTCTAGCTTGGCTTTCACCTCGGCTTTCCTCGCTTCTTTGGCGTCATCAACAGCCCTGTCACGTGCGATGAAAGCCAGTCCCATCTCTTCCCCGACGTTCTGCAATTCTTGCTCCTTGACTCTTAGCTCGTTCTGAGCCAGTCTGGCGGCCTCGGATTGGGCAAGTTTGTCAGCCTCCGCCTCAGAGCGTGAGCCACCGCTGCTGACCCTCGCCTCCTCGAGGCTCCGATATAAATCAAAGTTAGACCTCAATTCGGCGAGGGTGGCCTCGCTGCGCTCAGCCAGTGCAGAGCGGGAACTCAGCTCCTCAGCCACCAACCTCACAGCTTCCTCAAGCTCGTGGCTAGACGGCGCCACCAGATCATTAGAGCCCGCCAATTGGCTCGAAGCCGTGACCTGCCGACCCACCATGGCGATTCGATCATGCTCGTCCTGGCGGAATCGGTTTAGGGCAGAGGCGTCAAGTCGGCTCCACAGATACTTTGTGATGACCCAGGTGTCCAGGAGGAAGGGAAGGTATGTCACCATCCTGGGCATCATATTCATCACCAGGGGGTTGAGGGTGGCCTGGATATGCCGGCAGTCCCCAGGAGATCCAAATATTACAATCCCCTCCAGGCCTTGGAGCCGCCCCGTTGGCAAATGCGGCTCGAACCTACTCTCTTCTGCTGAGGCTGCACAAGACAAAATAATGTGAACAATAACAAACAAGGAGAACACAGACCTAAAAATCACCACCAAGCACTTACTCTGTAGGAAAGCTGAGGGAACTTGGAAGTACTCCCTATTCACCTAAGGGGAGCACCACGCCCCTCCAACAGCGTATAGCCTAGTGTGGGAGTCCCATTGTTTGTCTGACCTCAGCAAGCCCCAGAAGATATAACGTCCCGGTAGTGGTTGGAGGTAAAAGGTGGGGTAGGAACCTTTCTTGGGGATGAAGGTGAGTTTATAAGCATAAAAGACCACCTCCAGGTTGATATGCAAATTATAGAGAACCGACAGGGTGAAAAGCCCCATCAGAATCATGACCCCGTTTACATTTAACTACATCGGATGGATCCCTGTCAAAACGAAGAATTGGTGGATCAGAGGAGGTAGAGGGAATCGTAGCCATTCCAGGTATTTTCTACCCAAAATAATAGAGCTTTCGAAGGCAGAGGGACGAAGATACCAATCCGCAGGGCCCTCGACCTTTTGTAGCGTCACTCCACCGGGAAGGCAGAGCTATCTCCTTAATAAATCCAACTCTGAATCCGCGATGGGGCGCAATTCTTGATCTTGACTTGAAGCCATTATTTTGAATACGAGTGAAAGAGTAAGAGTCTCTAGGAGGGAGGAAATCAGAAACCCTAGGATTTTATGAGGCTAGAATGATTGAAGATTTTAGTAAAGTGGCAAATGAGCATAATTGCAGCTTTTATAGAGGGGGAGTCGAAGAGTTTTTCTGGAAAAGAGGAGAGCAAAGGAAACCGAACAGTCAGAACTTCGAAATTCAAACAGATTTCGTGACATGGGATGGCGTGCCTCCGCGTCGGCAGGGAGGGAGCCACGTGCATCCCCCAGATTGGAGGAACGGATAAACGATTTCCCCACTTGACGAATACGAATCCATCAAGTAGGGAAATAGGGGCAGTTGTGGGATCCGTTCTCAAATTATATACCACGTGGACGATTAAGTAGCAGAACAGGTCACAAACGGGGCCCACCGTCCGACAGGTGTCGAGAATGATTAGCTAAAGGTCACGCGGGTCACACGTGATTTCACAATCGGCCGTTGGGCCGTCCGATGTTAGGGCTAAGCCCATCACAGACCCTGGATAGACTCAGCCCAGTCCGACCCTTACCTCGACAGCTGGGGGGTCGGAAGTCCCAAGGATCTTCTACTAAAATACGATGGAAAGCAACTCACAATTCCAGACCCAGACAGAGCATTTAATGCGATCTTGGGTAGGCATGCGCAGGGGGCAAGCCATCCTGACAGAATGACGATTTGACCAAATCTCATCCCTGATAGATTCAAGCCGTAGGAGGCGGCGGAAACCAAGCTACAGCGATACAGATATGATCACGGTAATCTTGGCCCGTGACCTCTGGAAAACACTTGGAGGAAAAAGATACTCAGTCCTGAGATTGAGACCCGGATGATTCACAATCTGAGGACTACATATATACGAGCCATACGTTCCCGAGAGGGGTATGTACGCATATACAAAAAGAGATATTTAAAAGTTTACAAGTAGGAAACAAATATATACTCATATAGAATTAAATCCTTGCTACCTTGAATCAAAGAAAGACCACTGACTTAAGCATCGGAGAGTCTTTGCAGGTGGCCACCCCCGCCTCTAATCCTGCCTGAAGTTCAGAACACTTTGGAATAGCAAGAACACGTGGACAGTTGGAGGATACAGCATCAGCGGTTCAGAGACACGTGGACGGCTGGTGAGAAACCGCTCCAACAAATAGATATAATTATTTTATTCTTTTTGATTAAGATGTGAATGTAGTTGTAGGTTTATCTTTATTTGTAACTAGCTACTATTCATCGCCAATATTAAAGTTGAGTTTCGAATTCCTTTACTCTTGTAGAAAAAGGAATTATAGATAACGGAATGATTAAGATGGGTACAATCAAGAAGTATCCATCAACCTGCGATCGGTCTCCTACTCTGATAGCTAATTTTATAGTTTCTTATCGGTAAAACCAATAGAACTTAACGTATAAGTAATGTGAAGTAGTAAATTACATACTAGATTATAAGAGTGAAATGATCCATATACAGTCAAGAAAAAGTTAAATTCTAATGTAATGTACTCGAGAACAAAATTGGCTAGCTACATTATTATATATGTATATATATATAAACAAACGTAGTTCTGTATGTTGCTAAATTTTCTATTTTGGTCGAAAAGTTTAAGTTAGGCGGTTGAACAACATTGCGTCATACTTCTATTTTGTGTGTGGATAAACATAAATTGGATATACTGAATAAGGTAAGAGCATTGCACTAACTATCCTCAGACATATGACAAATGGACACTTTCTAATCAAAATTTGATTCAAATTTATAAATCCAAAGTGTAAAATTTTATTGGTTATCTTTTTCTATAATAATAATAATAATAATAATAATATTATTATTATTATTATTAGTGCAAAAGGCAAATTTGGTAGCTCAACTTGATAATATTGCACTTTACAGTATAGGGCTGTGTAAGTATTATGTTTCATGTATCATTTATTAATTTTTCTATGTATTGAGTACTTGAGATATTATTGGTAACAAGGCATTAAAAAAAATCAGTAGACATAAAATGTTGAACTTTTGCTGAAAATACTGCATGAACAAAAGGAATTAAAAGTTGGTAGCAAGTCACTATATACTTTGAAAATGGCCAGCTTAAGATATATGGATATTCCCTCAGCTTATACCTCGAAGACTCGAAAGAATAAGTAATTCAATAAACAGAATTATTTCGAAGTTGATAATTCTAGATCTCTAAATTAAAATATAAGTGTTTGAATCTTTGAAATTTTCGGTTAATTACTTTTAGAAATATGCATTCAGCTTGTGCAGTCGTGCATGACATGTGCGTGGCACAAGGTAGTTATGATAAATGGCCTTGAGAAATCTTATACTAATTCTACAAATTAGTTTCCTAAGTGGATCTCCACTTCAGCACTTCTATATTAAATTGCGCTCTCTTTTCTATCTCATTTCTGTTAATTTTTTTCTTTATTATTTCTTAAATATTTTTTTCCGATCTCTTGCAAATTTTGATTTTTGGATATCTTGACTTTCTTGATATTTACCAACTAGATGAATTCGCCAATTTTTTAAAGTCATAAAAATAGTTGAGGTTTATTTATTGACTAGTCGAGTTCTGTCAACTAACTGGTTAAAATATCAAATTATACCAAGAGTAATTTTGGTAAAAACTGATATACTTCGTAATATCTTTAGTTAGCTATTATACGACAAATTTGGTTTTTTGAAATGCTATTTATAAAAGCTTCCCCGTAAAAATGCTATTTAGTGTAAGTTCCCATCCGGTGGCCCTTAAACTGAGGGCTTAACCAAGGGCCCAATGGTAGGGCCAGAGTAAATGCAAAGTCACGTGCCACCACCACGGATGTGTTTTCGGATTTTTTTTATTTTGGTTAAAAGAAATAATTTTTCTGGGCTTTCCTCTTGTTTTCATTCTGAGCTGAGGTAGACATGGCATAATGCCTGTCCACAAGATCGAATGAGTTTGGCATTATGTAGTTGTACTCATGGCCCATGATCGAGGCCCAATGATTAGAAAATGGAAAAGGATTGTCGTTGTGTGCCCTACTAGTGGTGATCGGGTCTACATAATATCTACATTATTAGTGTCATTGACTTGTTTATATTTCAATTGACTTTTGTCTTTCCCCACGGAAAACTGTTTTATGAAAATTATTTGTTAAACTTAAAAGGGCATTACGTTCAGTTTTTAGCCAATAAAAATTTCACGTATCAACTCTGTCATTCATAATTTATACATATACTAAACTCAAATATGATGAATTCTAGCTGGTTAAAAACCAGTTTAGATACAATGATCAGTAATGATATTTAGTATTCTCCTATGTGGAAAATCAATCGTTTTCAAAAAATAGAAAAGAATACTCTATAAGTTTGAAGGTGCCTTACCAATTTTTAAATCAACCACCATTCTCACTTTCCCTTCAACACACTTAATATGTAAAAGCATATTGGACATAAGAGAGGTGATGATTAAGCCATACTTCAAATAAGAGAGTGATGATGATAATTTTCAAGTATCTAATATACTTTGGAAGCTGAATACTCTTTTTGATTTAAATTTAAGATTCCTTTAACGAGTTTTTTTTAACTTGACGTCTTTCTCTCTTAATTTAGTGGAAAAAGGCAACTAATATTTGTCACTACTTTTAACTTCCAACAGAGTTGTTCTTTCTCAAGCCCTCGACAACAAAACCTTTTCAGACATATGACAGACTTGGAATTCAACACTTACAAGTCAAAAAATTATTAGGTGCATGCATATACAACATAGTTAGATATACACAAATATATANCTCTGTCCAATATTTGCATGCAATGTATGTGTCCATATATACGTATATATATCCGGACACCAATATATGTATATACTTAATTAATAATTCTTAACCGATCATAATTCATGCTTAGTTCCGTTATATGCATTTGTTTAAGTCTTTTCAAAGTCATGTCTGCTCCTCTCACACTGTCAAATGCATTAATTGACCAACATGAGAGAGAGAGAGAGAGAGAGAGAGAGAGAGAGAGATCAAACGACAGTACTGTTCCCACTATTTCTTGAGTTGGCTGAGAACTTCCAAATTGTCCGATCAACCCCACCAATTAATTTTTTTTAATAACCACACCAATTAAATTAGTTAAGCGTATATTTTCTTTTTCTTATTTATTTATCCTTTTTTGGTGGAAAAATTAGTTAAGCGTTTGATTTAATGTCAAACGACAAAAAGCCATTATTGTTATTAATAATAGGATCAGAAGATGCCCGGCCAAATATGTTTTCTGTCCGAGAAATTCCAAGGTTTTCCATAAAAGGAATCAGATTCCCAACTTGGGTTATAGCTATTTCAGTTATAAATTAACGTACTACCTTATGATTAATGACACAGAAATTGGAAAAGAAAGAGCTATTAATACATGCAGCTAAGCAATATAAAATATAGTTCTGACAAGTTGATAAAATATATACGAAATTTTAAGAAGTGTAATATATAATACTTCTTATATCATGAGAGCAATAATTGATATTTGTTGTTAATTAATTAGGTTTTGGTGTGAATGTGAAACAAGGACAAGCACTCATTTATACGCAAGTCGATTACCCTCGTGTCATACCCTCTACAATTAATTGTGAAGTTTGAGTAAATAACGAACGTTTTTTATACTGCTAATTTATATTCGGACGCTTTTACCGTATTATAATGTGTTGATGGAACTATTTTTTTTTTTTTGATAATAGTGTCGATGGAACTATTTGTGTTGGCTAACATTACTACTAAGTTAGAGCAAATCTCTGGCTAGTAACAATGTCAATTCATTCAATTTTATAGAAAAAAAAAATGTGAATAGATTTTATTGTGATAGTAGGTTATTGGTAATAGTAATCACATTCCACATCTAATATTAAGTTTAATGTTCGACTCTCCGTCCTAATTTTAAAAGGGGCCAAAAAAAAAAAAAAAGACGTTAATGCATTCTATTTACATGTCAAATGTATATTATAATATGTTAGCCACATGACACGTTAAATCGAATATTAGCTAAATATTATATATATATATATATATATATATCATTTTTTAGATTAAGAAAGCTGATTTGAAGCTCATTTATTTATTTTTTGTCTTATATGTATCAATTGTTCACTCAACATTGATACGAAAATTAAACGTGTGACTCAAATCTATCTATTAATTATTGTTTTCAAATAATATCGTCCTCTCGTGTAAAAATTTGTTGACCTGAGCCTCATCGAGGAGATAAACTATAACTAAATATGAAAGTTAAAAATAGTGCTAATATTACAATATGCAATAAATGTTGTTCTTGATACGTTCTTTTGAATATTTTAATATTGAAACATTCAAAAACTTAATTAAAAAAAGAACATTTTTGAAAAAAAAAAAAAGAGTTTATAGTCAAATAAAAATTCGATTTGTAGGAAGCACATAGGTTTTTTTTAATAAAAAGGAAGTAATTAGAATTGGTGTCCCGTTTTTATACTTGATTTTTAAAATGTTCATATTTTCTATCTTTTTATCAATGCCCAAATATAATAATTAATATAATGTTATATTAAAATCAAATGGGCATCTTACAAAAAAAACTAGGGGAAAAGTTTATGAATATCTGTTTTTAAAACTATATTTCCATAAATGCCCATTTTTTATTTTTATTTCACCATACCTATTTTTTATACATATGTTTGGAGAAATGTAGATCACTAATATTTTATGTCACGACCGAAAATCTAAGGTTGTGCTTTTTAATAATTTTAAATGAAAATAGTGATGAATAGTAGTTTTTAAAATTTCAGAAAAATTTAAGTACTTGAAATTTAGGTTTAGTCCTCCAAAGTAAGTAAATTACGAGAATGGACAAATAAAAAATTTTTTGATCTTATTTATCAGTTTTAAATTTCCAAGTAAATTTTTCATTTTAAAATGAGAGAAAATCCTAATTAACTGGTTAAAAAAAACTTATTATTAATTCATGAAGTTTAATAAAACTGTTCAAATTAAAACCCTAGGCCCAATGTTCAAATAATTTACATAAAATCATTTTATTTTCTAAATACTCGATTTAATGACAAAAATCATCCTCATATATCTACTCAGTAAATATATTACTATTGACTAAATAAATTTAATTTAGGAAAGGAAAATTGATACCGAGAACAAATCAACCAAAGAAGAGAATTTGAAATTATAAGCATATGCCAAACATACTTGCCAAGCTTTCAGTAATTACCACAAAATAGGTCAACACTTGAAATAGGAGGAAGAAGGAGGTGAGCACAAGAATGCTCAATAGAAACTCAATCACCTGTTTGAGTCGATGCAATTTTATCAAACTTGCATGGTTAATGCCTTTTCCAAAATCCATTTATAAAACAAGTGGTATCCAGAATAATAACATATTCAAAACAAAAGTAAAAAATCGCAAGAATGTACATATCATAAATCAACTCATCACATGAGCTCACACCCTCTCATCATGAACTAAAGTAACTCGTACTATGTGTACTAAGGACTCTCTGCCTGATATCTATCCTAGAAAACCGGAGAGACACCTATGTGTCTAAGCCTACTGAATCGGAGGGGCAACTGAATGCCTACACCAACGGAATGGGGATAATTAAAAAAAAAAAAACAAACCTCGCGCAGGTTTACGGGCTCTCACCGAAGGTGGGTGTACTAGTCTGCCTACTACAACGATACTTTGCCTAAGATGTATCTCATGTGTGATCCTATGATATGTACAATATATAACAAAATATGCATAATAACCATGAAATACAAAATCAAACAATGCTTTAAAATTCAACTTGGCATTATTCTGAGATTTACTATATATGGGCAACACGCCGTTATTTTACCCCATGGTCATAATATAAAAAAAAAAATATATGTATAAAATTCATACAGTCCAATCCCAACAAAATCCAATAATTTTTAACAATTTATCAAAATATCATTTTAATTCACAATTTTTCACAAAATAGTTATTATGAAAACTTTCAAATTAAAACATGTATAAAATCTGGTGATTGAATCCCTACCTCAAGATTGTAGTTATGTTGGGCTAACGATGCTAGAAATATCCTCAATTGATCACCGGGTTGTTCGGACATTTGTTTTCGAATCTCGTCATGTTCACTTGAAAAGTTGACTTTTCAAACAGAGTCTCGGATTGAGAAACAGATATCACCACTGAATTCAGAATACCCAAAAATGTTGATTTAGATATAAAGTTTGTCGAAAACGGTGCAAATCACGAGCTCTTTTCTCGATTTTCGTGCCACTTCGGAAAATAGTGGTATTTTATATCAAACTTCATGTTCCGACCTCACTAAGTCTAAATTCGAAGTCAAAACTCAGTTTCAAGGTCCGAACATTAAATGAGCTCAAAAATTCAAAAATTATAACAATACAACATTTTGAAAATAATTAGAAAAATACCACATTTTCATCTCGATAATTAAACGATCTTCCGATTATCGTTTTAACACTTCAAAATCAATAAAATTTCATGTTTCAAACTCTTCTTTCACGTGGTAAAATTTTCTCGAGAAATATAACTCAATTCTGAAATAATTACGAAAATACCACAAAAATTAAATATTATAAAATATTGCTACGATAGTCAACTTCTCACCAGAGCCGAGTTGGAGGGCAAGAGTGGTCGGAAATGAAAGCTGGAGTTGAGACGAGTCCAACGGTGGTGGTGGTGAGGTGATCGGACATCGGGAAGAGGAAACGGTGGGTGAAAAACTGATCCAATGGCGCTAATTACGGGCAGCCTTTTCTCCAGTGGTTCACGGCGGTAGTACCTGACGTTGATTCGTCGGCGACTTCCAGTCACGCCGGGCATGCGCATTAGGCACGGCGGTGGCTGGTGACTCGGCGAATGAATAGTAATCGAGATGTGGTTTCGGGGGACTTCCGTGGAGAAGAAAGAAGAAAAATGGGGGTTTTATGTAATTTTCGGAACCTGTAGGAGTGGGACACGTGGCGCAATCTGGTTCAAGCAAAAAAAAAGTTTCTGAAATTCCATTTTGGCTATAATTTTAAAAAGATTCTTTCACTTTAGTCCCTCCTTAACTACACTTTTGTCCCCGGTTTGAAATTTCTTTTTCACTTTTGCCTCACATATACCTAGACTTTATCTTGTCTAGATTCAACACCAAATTTATTTCAGATTCTTATTTAATTAATCTAAAAATACAAAATTACCAAATTGCTTTTGATTCCACTTAATTACTCTTGCAAAATTTATGATTTTACATTTTACACATGAAATGAATTAATTTCATTTGTAAAACATTAGTGGTTTATATTTCAAAATGTATAGATTATGTCAAATTTATAATAAAATATATATACCCTAGTAAATGCTTACATTGTACATACCGTTCATATTTTACTCAAGAAATATATACTTCGTAGGTAAAAATTTACATTGTAAATATATATCACCTATATTTTGCAAGTGAAATGTATACCATAAAAACAGATACTTTCAAAAGAAAAATTTAAGACAGGTATATATGAAAATAAAGTATAAAAAAGGTACTAGGTGTAAATTTCTCAAAAACTAGGCCCAAAGTAAATTTGAAAGCAAAATTGATATAAATAGCAGTAATTTTGACTAAAATGATTTTCATTCGAGTGCTTTGAAAAATGATTTTTCTAGTAGTATTTTAGTGTTTTGCGACTTTGTATGATGTAGAGTCATACAATTTTTGATTATTGATTAGTCCTAAAACAGTCGTAATTTTTATAGTATGATCATTGTCACTTAATTTTTTGACACTATTAGAAATATCAAATTGAAAAAGACTCTTAAAAAAAAGTCATTTTGTTCAAAATTAATACTACTCATGTCAATTTCCCAATTTGAAAAATATCTTATGGGCCAAACTTTTTGAAAAATATGGGATTTATTTATAAATATATTATTTTAAAAGTTTATTTAGAAAAATAATACTTTAAAATATATTTAGAAAAATGTCAAATAATTCTCATTTAAAGATCATTTAAGTTCGAGTTGATGATATAGTACATGGATGGAACTATGTCGATTAATGATGTACAACCGCCGTAACTTTCATTAGTGTCTGCTTAATTATGATATATGATTTAGTTAAAGTAAGAAAAGGTTTAGCATACTTTATTCACATTATGTATCGTTTATTATATCTTAAAATTAAATAATGTCACATAGATCAAGTAGGAGAATGTAAAAATTTTCTTAATATGGTCCATATTCCATATTTAAGAGATATCATTTATTTTAGGAATATCAAAATTATGGTATAATAAATATAATAAAGGCTAATTGTTGTCACACAATTTTTTGATACTATTAGAAGTATCAAATTGAAAAAGACTATTAAAAAAAAGTCATTTTGTTTGATATTAATACTACTCATGTCGATTTCCCAATTTGAAAAATATCTTATGGGCCAAACTTTTTGAAAAATATGGGATGTATTTATAAATATATTATTTTAAAATTTTATTTAGAAAAATAATACTTTAAAATATATTTAGAAAAATGTCAAATAATTCTCATTTAGAGATCATTTAAGTACGAGCTGATGATGTAGTACATGGATAGAACTATGTCGATTAATGATATGTAACCGCCGTAACTTTCATTAGTGTTTGCTTAATTATGATATATGATTTAGTTAAAGTAAGAAAAGGTTTAGCATACTTTATTCGCATTATGTATCGTTTATTATATCTTAAAATTAAATAATATCACATAGACCAAGTAGAAGAATGTAAGAATTTTCTTAATATGGTCCATATTCCATATTTAAGATATATCATTTATTTTAGGAATATCAAAATTATGGTATAATAAATATAATAAAAGCTAATTGTTAAATAGTCAAATATTGAGGATTAGTAAGTTTTTCGATAATTACAAACTTTGATGGAAAGTATGTAAATAATGTCTTCAGGAAACTATTCCTCTCTCTGCCTATAAAAGTGTGTCAAAGCTGATCAGATTAATATGTGCTAAAAAATTAAGAGAGGCTTAGAAAGAGAAACACAATTTCTGAAACTAGAAAATTTCTAATGATTATTATTTAGCTTATTAAAGATTTTATCATAGAACAAGGTACGGAAATTCTCCTAATTATTGTTATTGTTATTATAAAAAATCATAAGATTCTAAGATCTTGATATTATTAATAATGTAAATTAGATATTTGCATATTATGATTTTTCACAATGTATATTGATTTTTAGGTATGATTTTTATTCACGTGGTATATATTTCATGTAGAAACTAATGTAGAAACTAGTGGTATGTATTTATCCAAAAAATTGTATAAAAACAAATAATTGTGAAATAAAAATAAAAATAGACATTTAATGAAAATATGCTTAAAATGGATATGTACGTACTTTTCCCATTTCTAGGCATATGTTTCAGGGCTTCTTACGGAAATCCAGACCCATAGACCGAAAAATTGAAAAATGGGAAAATGATATGATATGGGATACTACCTTTTAGAAAAATATTCTAATAATACGACCCAACCTATTATAATTTGTTTTGTACTACCTTTTTCTTAAAATTGGCCAATTTTTTTTTTTGTCATCTTCCTTTCTCATTTTCAGGACTTAATCAGTTTTAATTGACCAATTCAATTCTTGAGCAAGTGATGGATGACCATGTTTCTGAAACTAATTTGCCCAAAATTAGAGAGAAGAGGAAAGACTCCCTTATTTCAAGATTGTATGAATTAGAATTGATTTGAAAAATAAAGGCTAGTTTCTTGGTTTATTAGGGGTAAATATTCAGGAAATTTTTGTGGTTTTTTGTGATTTAGTTAATTAAAGGATATTCTGTTACATGGAACCAAATTGATTTTCTGAAACCCTTTATAGTTTCCTATGATTAATTTACATACATAGTATTCTACTAAAAAGAAACTACACTAGTTTTTTAGAAACTTTTGTGGTTTCCTATAATTAACTTACATATATGACATTCTGCTAAAAGGAAACTATACTGATTTTCTAGAAACTCTTATAATTTCTTATGATTTACTTATATACAGGGTATTCTACTAAAATGAAACTAAATCGGTTTTTTAGAAACCTTTTTGATTTCCTATGATTTACATGGTATTCTACTAAAAAGAAACTATATTAGTTTTTTAGAAACTTTTATGGTTTCCTATAATTAACTTACATATATGACATTCTGCTAAAAAGAAACTACATTGATTTTCTAGAAACTTTCGTGGTTTCTTATGATTAACTTTTATACAAGGCATCCTACTAAAAGGAAACTAAATCGGTTTTTTAGAAACTTTTGTAGTTTCCTATGATTTACTTACATATAGGGTATTTTGCTAAAAAGAATCCAAATTAGTCTCTAAGAAACTTTTTTTGATTTCTAGTGATTTACTTACATATATGGCATTCCGTTAAAAAGAAACCAAACTAGTTTTTAGAAATCTTTTGTTGTTTTCTGTAAAAAAGAAAAATGGCTTATTTAATAAAATACCACCGTATTTTCTAACTCCTAAAATATTTAGAACAATGCTCTGAAAGGTCATAAATTTGAAAATATTTTTTGAAAAATAGATATAAATGTCCAAAGCCCTTGAAAAATCCCAGATGACTGATTTTTTGGAAAATTCCCACATTAATATAGAAAAATACTACTTTTCCTCCAAAATTTTAGTGATACTCGAAATAATCAATTGGGTTACTTTAGGTAACCAATCTAGTTACTTTAAATTCTCAATCAAATTACCTAAGGTAATTGACAAGTTACCTCAAATCTCTTGCCAATTAATAAAAAATAATATTTTTCTAATTAAATCTAACTTTTTAAACAATTTTAAAATCCAGAATTTTTTATTTTATTTTAACTTTTACCGTAAAAAATCTAATTTCCTCTATGTAACATGCCATGACAAGCTTTGGGTTCATGAGGCCCAACATATGTCCAAGCCTTGGGCCTATTAGTAACAAAGTATTGGGTCTCAAAAAGGCCCATCCTGATTTCTTTTTTCGATAGTCGTGCATAATTAAAGACTCTCAATAAATAGATGTAAGGATTTCCTCCGACCAAACCAGGTCCATCGTCTATAATTCATTTGCTAACTCATCACAGCGCGATTCGCATGTGTACCACGAGAGTAAAAAGACAACAAACAAACTATGAATATGTCCAATAAGATTACCGAATTCGGTAGTCTTAATTGGATAATTAAGCATTAACAGCCTTTGCAACCATTAAGATACAAATTTCAAAGACCAACCTCAGTAGCCCACATTCACAATTAGGCCCATAACTTTAGCTTCTGCCCCTTTAGCTGTAAATTTCATAAATCGACATTTGTTTGGACGAGCAACGAATATGCAAAATTGCTATAAATATTGCACATAGTGGACAGCTAACTTTTGGGCCAATCTCGTGCTTAGAATGATATTAGGGAAAATAGGAGGTGGATGTTGTGCAAATTTAATACACTCGCAAGTTCACAAATGTATTGAAACATAGAACTGTAAGCACTAAGGTCGAAACCACATGTGCACAAATCTATTGAATATGATACTGTAAGTAACGAGATCGAGGACTGTTAAGTTCTATAAATTCTAAATAAACTTAAATAAATTATGATTCTATCTTAGTCGAAAAGAGAACTGAATAATTAAAGTTGTATAGACCGATTATAGAGAAACAATTAAATTAAAGAATCTGAAATTCAAGGATTGAATTTTTAGAATCCACTACTATTTAACTTAACAATTCTCTATTAGTAATTAATTCCTTTGATTGAAATAACAACTTGAAATCATCTAATAGATAACAACTAAACACGAGTTAAATAGTTCTTGTACAAGTTTTTTTCCGCATTACTGATAGTATTGTACCTAACGTATCGATTCAATAAAAAGATCACAAAAAATCAAAACAACGACACTAATCTTCAAAAAACCAGGCCAAAATTATTCAAATAAAATTCTAAAAATCAAATATATATGATATTAATAATGAAAGAAAATTTACTTCAATCATCTTGATAAACAAGAACAATGGTAATTAAAGTGCACTTAAAATTGTTAAATTGATAAAAAGATAAAACATTCCTAAATGGAGTTTCATTTTCAACCTTAGTACAAGAAAAACACATTCTACACTAATATTTATATGAGTTGGGTTTTTTAATATTAAATATAATTTATGTTTTGAAGGAAAAAAATTTCTAATTCTGTTAAATGATTGTTAATATTTCAAGATTATTCCATATCTCATTAGTTTTAATTCTGCAATAGATTATTAAATTATAAATAAAATTTAAATCAGATTAAAGCTAACTAAATTTTCTAAAAAGTAACAAAAACACATTCTTTTTTTATTCAAAAAGTATATAACAGTTTATACACTAAAGAAAAAAAAAAAATAACAAGAAATCCAATTTTAAAAAAAAACCAAGGTTGAAAGAAATAAAGTGAAAAAAAAAAATAAAAATTTTAAAAAAACCCAAAATAAATTCTATACAAAATTTAAAGTTATATTATAGAAAATTCAAAATTTCAACAATTTAAACAACTAATAAATAACATTCTATACTTATTCAATTAAATTCCATAAAAAAATTTCATTCAAAAAAACTAAAAATTGCAAGCAACAAAAAGTAGAAGAAAATATTTTACCCACTAAAATTATCCATTATATTCTTTTTAAAAAAATAAAAAAGAAAAAAACTCCTATTATCGCTCTTACAATAGGCCAAAGAAGGAGTGCTTTGATCTCCCTCATCGACCTCTCCACTTTTTCCTCTATCAGCCCTGATCTCTTTCAAGGGTATGGAGGTTTGCATTTTTTCTTTATTTTTCTATTAAGTCTATATTTAGATATGATTATAGTATCATATTTGTATGAATTTTTAAACTATTTGATTTTTTCTATTTTTTCAGTAGGTATTAATCTTATTTTGTATTAGAATCATAGTTTTACTCGCCAGTAATGTAGTCTAGTATCAAGTTAAGATATTGTTTATCAGTTATCATTGTTATCTTTTTTTATTAGAGCATTATCGTAGCTCATAATTCTTGTTGCTGATGTGTTTGTAATCCACTTTTTGCTCATTTTTTTTTGGAGGAGTTTGAAATTATAATCCTCTATATTTAAATTATAATCGAAGCTTTTCACTTTTTATTAATATTAATCCCTTAAGAAGTCAATTTTTATCACAAAAAAGAAAAGAAAACAGAAGAAAAAGAAAAAAGATAGTAATTTAAAATAAATTAAAATTGAATCTTTTTATCCTATGTCACACTTACTAAAAATATGTTTCCTTACGAGAATTAGAATTGAAATAGAAATAAGTATAATTAATATGCTATTATAAATTATTTTTAATTTCAATAATGCAAATCCATGGAGAAAAAAGAACAAAACAAATTAATCATTAAAAACTCTCCATAGATCTATAAAAATATATAAAAAGGGGAATGAACTTGGGAATTGAGCCTTTTATCCAGTAGTTTAGGTTTTTTAAGAATTTGTTTTATTGTTTTATTACGCCAACTAAATAGAAAGGATACATATTAATGATTTTTTGTTGGAAAAATAATATTTAGTACGGTTTTTCAAAAAATAATGACAATTTTACGACTTGACCCAAATAATAACTTTTATGTATGATCCAGGCAAAAGTATTTCCATTTTTTACAGTGTAAAGCATGGTAAACTTTTATTAATTTTAAAGTTAATATAAGTAAATGCAGGTTTAGTAGCTGGCTCATGTTGTCCCACATACCAGATTAGGGTTCAAACACCCCTCGGCCATACCCTCTCTCTTTTCTTGTTTTATTTCTTTTTTATCTGCTCTGTTTTTTTTTTTCCCCTTTTTTGTTGGGAAAATAACATTTAGTACGATTTTTCAAGAAATAATGTCAATTTTACGACTTAACCCAAACAATAACTTTTCTGTACGGTCTAGGCAAAAGTATTTCCATTTTTTATGTTGTAAGGCATGGTAAACCTTTATTAATTTTAAAGTTAATATAAATGAAATATAAGTAAATGCAAATTTAGTAGCTAGCTCATATTATTCTACATACCAGATCAGATCAGGGTTCAGACTCCTTTAGTCATACTCCTTCTTTTCTTGTTTAATTCCTTTTTTATTTATTCCTTTTTCATTCTCGTTTTCAAATTCATTTTTTAAAGCCCGCTTCCTTTTTCTTTTTTTGTTTTTATTTATTTATTTTATATTTTCTATCTACCATTTAAGCTTCTTAAGAAATTCTACTATCGAGAAAAGATTTGAGAAACCATTCTAATTACTAAAGAACCAAACCATAGTAAGAAATTCTACTATCGAGAAAAGATTTGAGAAACCATTCTAATTACTAAAGAACCAAACCATAGTAATAAAAGAAATGATATTTAGAACTAATAAATAAAATCAGAAAAATTAATTTCGTTACCAAAAACTCATAAACCAATTAATACTATTGGGCTCTAATTAATCTTGTGGTTGCTAAAAACTACTTACCAATTAATATTAGAAACTAGAAGTTATTTTTACTAGTATTTTCTAACTATATAATATAGAATACAATAGTCAATTAAGAAGAAGAAACCAAAAACCAAACTAGTTTATGCTAAACCAAATTAATATACTTATATATAAGGCATTTCGCTAAAAGGAAACAAAACTAGTTTTTAGGAAATATTTTTAGTTTTTTGTGATTTACTTATATATAAAACATTCTACTAAAAGAAAACTAAACTAATTTCCAGAAAATCTTTATAGTTTCCTATAATTTACCAATATATATATATATATATACATATATATAATATTTTGCTAAAAGAAAACTAAATTAGTTTTTAAGAATTTTATGATTTACTTATGTACATAGCATTCTGCTAATAAGAAATTAAACTGGTTTCCTATGATTTACTTATATACAAGATATCCTGCTACACATAAACTAAGCTGATTCTTTGGAAACTATTTTGGTCTCATGTGATTCACTTACAAACATGACATTTTGCAAAAAAAAAAAATAATAAATAAATGAGTTTCCTAGAAACTTTTATAGTTTTTTGTGATTTATTTATATATATATATAAGACATTTTGCTATACATAAACCAAATTAGTTTCCTATGATTTACTTACACACATGACTTTAGGCTATAAAAAAACCAAATTATTTTCCTGGAAACTACAAAAGTTCCCACAGAAATATAATAATAGAATATAATAAATTGAGAAAGGTGAGAAAAATAAAAAAAATAAATTAAAGAGATAAATAATATAATAATAAAAAAGAAAAAAGAAAAAAATATAAATTATGAAAATGGAATATAATAAATTTAGAATGGTAAACAAAAAATTAAAAAAATAATTAAAAAGATAAAGAGTATAATAACAAAAAAGAAAAAAAAAACATAAATTAGTTTCCTGAACCTTTGTGATTTCCTAAAAAGAAAAAGAAAAAGCTCAAACTATTTAAATAGGATAACGTGGTTTGTACTTAAGAAGAGAGGAAATCAACTGGAGTCTAACAATTATGGCAACAGGTTTTCCATCAGTCATTGAGGATATTTTTAATAATAAAGGATTTTGAATACTTGTCAATATTTACAAGTTTACCAACGTGTGCTTCAGCACCTAGATCGTAGAGAAAATGTCTCTTTTAGTTGTACAAAAATAATACCTGAGTCTTAGGTTGTATTTTTGTATTTTTTTTTTTCTCAAAAAGTAGGTAAAAGTGTCCTATTCACTATTTTTTGGATCGTTTTTTTTTTGGGCTTTTTGTTCCTACTTAGCCCATNTTTGTGTATTGACCCATTTTACAAACTACTTTTTATTCTATCATTCTGAATAGGGTTAATTGTAAAAAAAAAAAATTCTAAAATTTGGTCTTTCAACAATTTAAACTCTATGTTTTGGTTTTTGCAAAGATAATACATTCACATTTTGAAATTTAAAAATTTTGTACCATATATTCATACTTCGATAAATTTATTTTCTAAAAAATTTTAAATCCACACTCAGGAAATTTTATTCTTGTTTTCAATCCGTTAAAATAGTTACAAAAAAAAAATCATGTAGATTAACATAAATTAGTAAAAATATAAAAATAAAGACGCTGAGTAGAGATTTTTGAATTTCGAGACGCAAGAATATTTTTTTACAAAAACTAAAATATATAATTTAAACTACGGAAATACCAAACTCAAATGTATTATTTTGCAGTTAACACTTTTGAATATAGATAATTAGTAGGTAAGTTTATATATAATTTTTTCTAACGACAAGTCACGTCAATTGGGCACGTGCATTTAAACTAGTTTTTTTTTTTTTTTTAAAAGCACGTTTAGACTAGTTTATATATAAGTGTTGAGAGGGTAGCTACAGTGATGGAGGACGCCACATGTGTACCTTAATTTCCGGTTTCTTTCCCCACATTTTCATACAATCTACCTAACCAAGCTACCTACCTGTTTTATTGTTTTTGTCTTTTTGTTTTGAAAATTCCACCTTACCTAACTTTATATTATACTAAACCTTTTCGAAAAAAAAAACTTTATATTATACTAAAGAGCTGCTACAGTGACTATATTGTTTTCTTTTATTTTTTTTAATGGGTTCTGATCAAATTGATTAACCAAAAAAAAAAAAAAATCCATTCAGAAGCTTTACAGTTTACTGCCTAGATAAAATCATATCGATCGGAATTGGCGGAAATATGATAAAAGTTATTTTCGGACCGAAAAGAAAATAATTGTTAAACAAATCCAATTATATATATACATATATGTATATATGTGTATATGTTTCGACACTCCAAATATATGATTTTGCGCAATTATTCATGTTTCTTTGCAAGATGAAATTGGTAAGTAGAAAGTTCTACGACGTCGGTCGACTATATTCCAAAATATTTTTCATAACAACCAATTATACTAATTGATTTATTATTATTATTCTTCATTGGAAATCTTGATTTTAATTAATTTGGTTGGATCAGATATTCTTGATGTTCTATGTAGGTTAATTTTTCTTTTTAATTTTTCGGGCAAAATATCTTTATGCATGGATGAAACATTGATTACTAATATTATTTTTCTTTTCAAAGGAAACGTCATAAGATGATTTGTTTTTATGAAACCTTTTGTGCATTTTTTTACGAAACCTTTTGTATTTTAAGAAATATAGAAAAATCTTCTTAATTTTGATTTTTTTATTACAAAAGATCTTATAATTTGGTTATTTTGAAATCCAATCTTCTTATATAAACTAAACTGGAAACTTAATAAGAAATGACAACACTACCTGGAAAGATAGTAGATTCAGGTTTTAGTTTTAAATATATAAGATAATGCTTGAGGTACCGAATTTTATACAAAATTTCTAATACCAACACATGTGGCATGTGATTCGTCATCACTCAATTGATGATAATATTTAATTTATTTGTAGTAAGTTTTAATACACTAATTAGTTGGTGACAACTTACATACCACATGTGTTAATACAAAAAAATTTAGTACAAAAGTTGGGATGTGTAGGTAGTGTTATCCTTGGATATATTAATAATTTTGAGAAACTATTTTTCTCATTTTGACATTATTTGAAAAATCAAATAATATTATTTGGAAACTAATATATACTATTCTTATTTTTATTTTAAATTTTAAATTACCATTTATTAAGAATAATTTTGTCATTTCAACCATTTTTCTTAAATTTGTTTTTTGAAAAGGAATCAATTTCTTTAGTTTTGATAATATAAGGAGGTCAAATTTTTAAAATAATTAAATTATAAGGCAATTTATGAAAAAATAAATCAATTTTAAATGGGTTTTCTATATTCATTAAAACAAAATAAATTTCATAAAAAAATTATGAAATATAAGGTCATTTTACTATGTTTTTTCTATCTTTACATAAATATTTCTTATCATATTTATAAAATTTTAAACAGTTTAATTTTTATTTTTTTTTACTAATGTTCTTAAAAAGGAAGAAAGAGGAAGCGTTTGTGGAGTTTTGTTTTCTTTTTTTATTTTATTATTTTTGGTTTTTGTCCAAGGATTTAGGCATGACTTCATCCAACATTAATACAATAACTTTCTTCGATTTAAAAAGAAAAATTATTCAGATTGCGAAAACACAAATTCACGCTCATACGCGACATGTGATTCTTCCTCATCATCATATATAATACTATAATCACTGACCGTACTGTCTCACTAAACCATCATCATAATAAATATTCAATAATACCATAGGTTAGATATATACAGAGATAGGTTTTCAATAGTTTTTTTTTTAGTTATGGATATTTATTTTTTTTTAGTGGTTGGATCGCATAGTGAGATTACTATTAGATAGTGATCCAATTATTATGATGAAATGCATGAAAAGACGTATATCATTAATGTTCTTTCTCTTTTTTATTTTTTATAATAAAAAAATATAAATACTAAATTTTCGTTGGATTATTATTAGATAGTGAGATTACTGTTAGACAGTGATCCAATTACTATAATGAAATGCATGAAAAGACGTGTATCATTAATATTATTTCTCTTTTTTATTTTTTGTAATAAAAAAATATAAATACTAAATTTTCATTGACCAAATTGATATCTATAGATAAAAAAAAAAATATTTACTAAATCTGAGTGCAGATATGTTATACACATTATGCATTTTTGTTTAAAATTTAAACTCAAATTTTGAGTTTTGTAAAATTATAATTCTATGCTTTTTAGAGGCAACATTACCGCCCATGTCCTTGTTACAACATAAAAATAAATGGAAATCAATTAAACCAAAACAAAATGAAAAAAAAAAAAAACTCCAAAGGGCAATGTTTCAGGGTATCATTTTATACGCAAAAAGTATAATTTTAAAACTTAAAATTAGTGTTTAAATTACAAAAAAAAAAAAATTGCATGTTTAAGTTGTACGGTTTTAGCATTGTAGCCCCGTGTTTATATATCTTCCTCCTTACTTACCAGTACCATAAACGAATAAAATTTAAAAGCTCAAACGAAAACCACCAAAAAAAAAAAATTGCAGCACCACCGGTGTATCACCATGGAGCAACCTCACGTGGCGATTCTTCCATCTCCGGGGCTAGGCCACCTCAACCCGCTCGTCGAGTTCGCGAGGCGTCTCGTAACGGACCACAACTTCACCGTCACGTTCCTCGTCCCCACCGACGTTCCACCCTCGCAGGCCGAGATATCCATTTTCCATTCCTTGCCTCCCGAATCCGTCGACCACATCTTCCTTCCTCCGGTCAACATGGACGATCTCCCCAACGACTCCAAGTTCGAGACCTTCCTCACCGTCGCTGTCAACCGCTCTCTCCCGGCCCTCCGGAACGTTTTCAGAACCTTGGTCTCGCGTCGCAGGCTCGTCAGCCTCGTCGTCGACCTCTTCGGCACCGACGCCTTCGACGTCGCCCGAGAGTTCAACATCGCCGCCTACATTTTCTACACCTCCACTGCCATGGTCTTGTCTTTGTTTCTCCACATGCCTCAGCTCGATGGAACAATCACTGGCGAGTACAGAGACCTCACTGAGCCGGTGAGACTCCCGGGCTGTGTCCCGATTCCGGGTAAGGAGCTGTTCGAACCGCTTCAGGATAGGACGAACGACGCGTACAAGTTGGTCCTCCACAACGCGAAGCGGTTCCGTTTGGCCGATGGGATCATGCTCAACTCGTTCAGAGAGTTGGAGCCTAGTGCCATCGCGGCCCTTCTGGAGAAAGATGAGCCCAAACCGCCGATCTACCCGGTTGGACCGCTGGTGAACATGAAGTCTAGAGTGAAGGACGCCGAGTCATCGAACGTTTGTCTGGCCTGGTTGGACAAGCAGCCACGTGGGAGCGTCTTGTTCGTGTCGTTTGGTAGCGGTGGGACCCACTCGCCAGAACAGATTAACGAGATTGCTTTGGGGCTGGAGATGAGTGGGCAGAGGTTCTTGTGGGTGGTGAGGAGGCCGTACGACAAGAAGGATGATGGTGCGACTTATTTTGGCCGGAATGAGAAGCCGTCGTTTGATTTCTTGCCAGATGGGTTTCTGGAGAGGACCAAAGGGGTGGGGATGGTGATGCATCCGTGGGCCCCGCAGGCCCAAATCCTGGCCCACGGGTCCACCGCTGGGTTCATGACCCACTGCGGTTGGAACTCGTCTTTGGAGAGCGTGGTGAACGGGGTTCCAGTCGTGGCTTGGCCACTCTATGCGGAGCAGAATATGAACGCTATTGTGTTGACGCAAGAGATGAAAGTGGCGTTGAGACCTAAGGCTAGTGAAAACGGCATCGTTAAGAAGGAGGAGATTGCCAAAGTAGTGAAGTCACTTATTGAAGGTGAAGAAGGGAAGAAGCTCCGAAATCGAATAGAGGAACTGAAAGAAGCTGCGGCAAAGACTTTGAGCCCAGATGAGGCTTCTACTAAAGCACTCCATGACGTAGTTACCAAGTGGAAGAACCAATTAGGCAATTAATTATTGGAGTTTGTACGTACTCTTTTAATAATGTTACTGGCACTAGTAACTCTTGTAAACTTTTTATCTTCACTTTTTTGCCCTTTTGTTTTTTTTTTAATAAGCTTAGTAAAGAAGAAACGTGGGAAACGTCGTCCACAAATTCTTCAACGACGAGAGTGTTGGTCATAGAAATAAATTAGTTAATTGACACCACGAACAAAATGAGAGTGAGAGGCAGTCCTAATTCAGTGGCGAGTGCAACTATGATACGTGGTAGCCTAATAATCCAGGAACATGGCCATAATGAATCATTGGAGCCCCACCCTAGCTACACATTTATTGGTCATTAATTGTCAGATCCTCACTTTCTCACTTCTCTTTAATGATATCGCGCATCGAGCATTCATCTCTTTGAATTTTATTCACCTATTAAGGGTTAGCTGGTAATTGGACTTGTTACGCTGTATTGCTGTTGCCTTGTAATTTTGATGTAGTTATACCATGAGCAATAAATGCAATAAATAGTTATATAATAAAAGATGTAAGACAATTGCAAGTTTAATTTATAAAATTATTATGTTGTTTAAAAATAATATTCAATGTTTGATAAATTATAAATTTTATATTTTATAAAAGAATATTTTAAATAATTTGTCTTATAGCAATATAGTCACTTTAAACATCAATTTTTATTTTATTTTTCAAATTTTGTTTGAAGTAACAATTGTATAACAACTTTTAAAATTTACCAAATGCTTCAACTCCCTCTTTTTTCTTTTCTCCTAACCGTTTCTAAAAACTAAAAGTACTATCTAAAAAAAATCCGAACGCAGTCTTTAGTGTTTCAAAAAAATTGTCAGGCTTAAGTATATGATTAAGGGAAAAAGGATACAAAACAAGTGAAACAACCAACTTTTGTATTAATCAATTGACTGGGTACGAAATTGTCTTACGAGGAGGTTCCAATCAAAGTGGATACTAGTTCAGAGAAATAATTTAGTTTTATAATATTATTTCTCTAGAAAAAAAAAAAGAAAGGCCAAAAACGGCTATGGATGTAAAACTAGTTTCTAAACCTGCTATTCTACACAATTAATTAATTACTTTTTTTATTTTGGGGCCAAATCCCGTCATCAGGGTTTTAAAAGTTCCTTTTTCCTTTTACTTATGAGTTGCATATTCCTATCTATTTTTCGGTATCTTCGTACTTTTTAGCTGCATTATTGAGATCATGAAAAGCCTAAAGCAAAAGCCTGTATAAAACAATAATACATGATTATTAGAACGTTTGTATTAAAATTAAAGTACCATAAACAAAACTTGACAAGACGCTCAATTTTAAGGCCGGGTCACCGATATTTCATCACTTTTTTGTATTACGGAAAAAAAAGTATCCTAGTGCGTAATTAATTAGTTGAAAGAGTTACGTTTAACGGAGGTTTTGTTAATAATAAATTTAAAAAAATTACAAAATGTGATTTGTGCGTGAAAAAGATTAATTAACTAAAATAAATAAAGAGACAAGAATTTTATAGTGGTTCAATCCCGAAAAAAATGAGCTTACGTCTACTATTTTTTATTATTTTCTGGAGAATTACAAGAGTTCATAATTATAATATGTTTGTCCTAAAAAAAGAAACAAGAGTTTAAAAGGTTCTCAAAAGATTTCAAAGATCAAGAGAGTATCAAAGATCTCCCAGCTTCTCAAGATCAGAAAAAGTTCTAGAGCCCTCACTGAAACATTGAACTCCTTTTATATAGGTGAGGATAGCTCAATGTTTCCCAATTATGAGAATGAGTAACTGTACAATCGAGCAATACAATTTGAGTAACAATATATCTGGGTAATCACTTAAATGAGATGACTGGTCGATCTTTAAAGAGAAACTTTTGTTTCTCTTTCTTTGTAGGTTACCTGTTTGACGAAGCGTAGACTAGTCTCTTTTTCATTCTGGTCGCACTTAACTCGATCGGAGGAGGTCGCACTAACTTATGCGGTGGAGGTCGCACGAACTTATGCGGTGGAGGTCGCATGTAATTCTTTCAGAAAAGATCGTACTTAATCTAACTCATGCGACCTGACACTCACTTGGTCAACTTTTTCCCTTTATGGTATTGACCAATATATAGGATTTTAGACCGCACAACAATTGCTCCCAGCTCCATTAGTTCTTTAGGACAAAATGGAGCTTCCTTCTTCTATAAGTACGAGCTTAAAAAATGTGACGTCATGACTTAGACTTGAGACCCTTGAAGAGTCGAATAGTCGCCAGATCTCAAATCTCACATTTTCAAGATCACGCGCACCTTTTTCTGACAGATGAAACTATGTGTCACATTTTCTAAGAAGAATAGCAAAACTTGAGGAGACTTTACCCTTCTTTTTCCTTTTTAAACAGACATAATGATAGCGATGATGCCAGCTGTCGTCTTAAATCGAATTGTTTCAAATTTTGAAAAGATACCGATTTAATTTCAGAAAAAATCAAATCCTGCGTGAACTTCGGCCTTTAGATCTGAAAATTAAATACCTTGATCTACGGCTGTGGTTTGACGACACTCGAGGTATATATATCGAAAACTAATCCGCCTCCTCTTCAAAAAAACCTATCGTCTGCTATTTCTCTCGAAACCCGAAGTATTCACAGAGCCATCCTTCCAGTGTCATTCTATTTCTCAGCTCGCACAACTTTGTCATCTTCTCCGACAAAGTTATCATCATAATCCTTCAAACGTCATCTTGGTTCCTCCGCCTTCGAAGAAAGGTTAGTATATATCCTCTCTTTTGTTCTTCGATTTTTCCAGAACTCTTATTTACAGATCCTAGAGTAGAAAATAGGAACAAAACGTAGAACCTAAATACCATAGAGCCTAAATATTCTGAACATAAACCCATCCCATATTCGGATGGACTGTAAAATGGAAATTTTTAGATCCCCTTCGTTGGTTTATAGATTCTTCTTTTAGATGACTGACAGAGATGAACTCGTGAAAGAGTTTTTATTTTCTTTTTTAACGAACTACTCGAACAATTTTTATGAATCCGTAGATCGATTAGAAAAAATTCGATAAGTAGCTTGTTGATGCAATCCTAGGATGAGACTCCAAAACTGCTCGCATATAGCTAAGATCCCTGATGCTCATATAGGACTAAATCCATCCATATTTCTTTTCAAATATCTAGTAGTTAGGATTTTAGGGAAGGGAATGTATTCTCAGGAGAATCTTCCAATACCAGTGTTAGCTTCATAAACCTCGAAGATTATCTTGAGCTAGAACCCGAAGTTGAGATAACCAGGGTCAGGCAAAGTAGTCCTCGCATAGGCGACCTTCCTCAAGACCAATGGCCCCGGCATATCAGAGATGCCCATGCATTCACAACGGGTTACCAATATGTAGAGGAAGACTGGTCATGTACTAATATAAGGACGAGTTACACCACGAACAGACTTAGCAAAATCTTGCACAACTACAAGATCACCATCCCCCTTCGTCTTTCCATGGAGTTCAATCGACCACATACACTACCTCGCGGAATTACTTCATTCTCTAAAGCAGTTCTCAAATACGGGGTCTACCTTCCACTTCATCCTTATATAAAATCCATCGTCGACTATTACAGAGTCGTTCCTTTTCAACTAACTCCAAATACTTATAGATATATGGTAGGTCAGTACATACTATACCATAAATTAAGCTTAAAAACCCCCACACCTGAAAAGTTTGATTGGTTTTACCAAATGAAATCAAACCCATCAGACTTCGGCTTCTTTTATGCGAGCAAGTGGTCGAACCAAGCAATAAAAACTATCTACAAGGTTCGCAACAACATAGAATAATAGAAAAATCCGTTTTTCCACTTTGATTATGCGGATAACGGCTTCTTTCAGAATCATGGTAGGTAGATTTTCAATTTATCACCTTTTCTGTATTATCATATTTATTCTGATTGCAATCGTATGTCATCGCAAACAACAGGGAACGACCCGGACTTTCCAAAGAACAGCTCGTAAGGGTGTACAGAATCAACAACCTTCCGATTGAGGAATTCGATTAGAAGAAGCTTGGGACTTCTAAGAACTTGGTCACTTGTGGTTTGCTTCCAAAAGGAGCCGCGTTCTTTGATCCCACCGTCCGTTCGACCAGGCCCTCTAGCTCGAAGAAAAAGAAGCCGAGGAAGCATACGGAAAAGAGTGCCTCGTCTTTTAAACCTAGGAAACGAAAAACACCTGCCACCCCTACAACTTTGGAACCATCATCTCCAGAAACAGCATCACTGCCAGCTTCTCAACAATAAGAGCGTAATTATATATATACATATATATATTTTCATCATCATCGTATTATGTCATCTCACTTGCTGATACATCTATACAGAAATTGTTATTGGTAGCGGACTGCGAGCACCACCTTCCACTCTGGGGTCCATGGCAAAGTCTAAGATGCCAGAGAGCACACCTCCATCATCATCGAAAGGGAAAGAGAAGTTCGACACTAACAAAAAATGAAAAGTTGCCTTCGAGGATATCCCGACAAGCTCGACTCCTCCACAGCCTCAAACTATGAGCCATCCCGAACCGTCCAAGGAGACTGCCACTTTTTCGGAATCAAACCAGATTGATAAAGACGAGGAGCTCTTCGCACTCCTTAATCAATTACCGGAGAAGGCTGGTATGAGCGCAGCCTTTATTGATCACTTCACTTCTGAAGAGGGCTGGGAGAGGATGAAGCGACGATCTGCCAAGGTTGCCTTTGGTTCTACGATGAGGATATTGGCAAATGTAAGTATCTTCCTTTTTTTTTTCAATGCATTTTTCTAGTACTGATGTGTTATATTTTCAGACTGCTACAGCTGCTGTCCTGATGCATGATCCAGTCCTTGAGTGTTTGGAGAAGGCCGAAAAATTCGACGAGATAACTCAAGCATTCGAGGACTCGGAGAAGGCTCGTGAGGAGGAGAAAAAAGCCTTCGATTTAGAGAGGCAGCAGCTGCTTGAAGGTTTGGCCAAAGAGAAGTTCGAAAAGGAGAAGCTCGAGGAAAAAATTAAAGAACTTGAAAAAACTATCTCCGAGCATCCGGATTGCATGAAGGAGGCAACAACAGAGGCGGCTCACAAGTCCGTTGAAGAGTTTAAGGCTACTGAAGTCAAGGAGTTCGAAGACAAAGCCAGTGCAATCGCCTCGTCGACCATCATATACAATATCTTCTGCGAGCATCCGAACTTTGACTTTTCTATCCTCGGCGAAGACGTGGTCGAGCTTGTCCATAGTTGGAGGGAAGATAAAGCTACCAAGACTGGAGATGGTGGGGTGAGCACGTCTGCACAATAATAATGTTATTTTTTTAAAACTTCAGAACAATACGTGCTTAGTCCCCTCTTATTTGTATTTCTTTGCTTGCATATAGGTGCGAGCTTTTATCAATGAATGAATGCTTTCCTTATTAGACATTTATTCCTGCAAAACAATCAACACACTAAGTCGTAACATAGAAGATAATTAATTTAACCAAGTAGTCAATTACTAAGTGACTGATCGATACGCTGTTGTGATTTGAATCCAACACACTTAAAATGATTGTATTAGGATAAATTAGGTCGCTTAAGAAAATATCAAGAATGAGTGACCCAAACTCAATACTGTATTTCAAAAGTTCCATGGCAAAATATAAATATAGCAATATATCACATTGAACAATGAATGTTTTGCTTAGTTACTTTGTTGTTTGATGAGAGAAATTGCGTAATACGACATGCTAAGGCATGAAGCGAGGAGAAAATCCTAAGATTTTAAGGAATTTTAGATATTTCGACGATCTAAAATTCCGACCCCTCTAAATGGACATTTTGCATAGTTCCTTAGGAAACAAGTAGGAGATAATATTCTGATCCCACTGTCCCCGAGTCTTATGGTGTTCGAAGACTGCCATAAAACTATAAAAAGTACCAAATCAAATGATCGATGAAGAGACACCCTTATTGATGATGACGAATGACGACCAACGAATGATGATTACGAATGACGATTAACAAATGACGATTAACGAATGACGATCAACGAATGATGATTAACGAATGACGATTAATGAATGACGATTATGAATGACGAATAACGAATGACGATCAACGAATGATGAATAAATAGATCTTTATTGATGAATGACGAAAACATAAAGATATACATGAAAATTTACTGATAATAGCGACGAAGTTATTATGCATTCTAGGCATGCTCGATCTTTTGTCCGCCAGTACGAGCTAACTTATATGTCCCAGGTCGAATAATGGCATCAATAACATACGGTCCTTCCCAAGAGGGTCCAAATACTCCAGCACCGTACTCTTTATTATTAGGTAGGACTTGCTGAAGAATAAGGTTACCAACTTCAAATCCTCTTCGTCTGACTTTAGAATTATAATATCGAGTAGTGCGCTATTGATATGATGGGATTTGAAGTTGAGACTGCTCGTGCCTTTCTTCTAAAAGATCGAGCTCAATCCTTATTAGTGTTTTGTTGCGATCTTGCTCATAGGTTGATCATTGTAGAGATCTCACCAATTTTAACTGGAATCATTGCTTCATATCTGTAAGCTAAAGAGAATGAACTCTCTCCAGTAGTTGTTCGTTAAGTGGTACGATAAGCTCATAACACTTCAGGGAGTACCTCTGTCCAAGCTCCTTTATGCTCTTCCAACTTTGTCTTTATATTGTGTTTAAGTATTTTATTTATCGCTTTGACCTGTCCATTGGCTTGTAGATGAACAACAGCGACGAAATTCTTCTTGATGCCTAAGTTGTTACGGAAGTTACGGAACTCGTCACAGTCAAATTGTTTCCCATTATCAGAAATTATGGTATATGGTATACCATAACGGCAGATTATAGATTTGTAAACAAAATCTATCATCTTTTTTTGCGGAAATGGTACTCAAAGCTTCAGCTTCTGTCCACTTGGTGAAATAATCGACTGCAACCACTACATACTTCAACCCACCTCGTGCCAATGAAAGTGTTCCGATAATATCAATTCCCCATACTGCAAATGGCCATGGACTGGTCATTGGAGTGAGAGGAATAGTTGGCATTCTAGGAACAGTTGCAAATCGTTGGTATTTGTTACACCTCATAGTAAATTCCATCGTATCTTTCTTCATGGTCGGCCAAAAATACCCTTGTCTTAGAATCTTGTTCACAAGTGCCTGCCCCCTAGAATGATTTCCACATATTCCTTCTGAATCTCCCTCATAATGTAGTCCGCTTTTTCTTCATCGACACATAACAATAGCAGCGTACTAAAACTCCTTCGATAAAGCTTCTCGTCATAGAGAACATAGCGAGCTGCTTTCATTCGAAGTCACTTTGGGTTGTCTTTATTTTCGGGGAGATCGCCATTTTGTATATATTTCATTATAGGATTTACCCACGATGATCTTTTATCAACCGTCATAGCTATTTGAGGCTCTGCTTCGATACTAGGTTTTGTAAGAAACTCGACAGGGACCACTTTTAGTAATTCGACATCTTTTGTTGAGGCGAGTTTAGCTAGGGCATCTGCCCGAGTATTCTTAATGCGAGGAAGAAGTTGATAAGCAGTGAATGTCGAGAATAATCTTTGTACCTCCTGCAAATAAGCCATCATTCTCTTTCCCCTTGTTGGTTATTCGCCATTTACTTGACAAACAACCAGCTGGAAATCACTGTATACCTCAATTACTTCAACCTTCATTTCTTGTGTGAGTTTTAGCCCGGCTATCAGTGCTTCATATTCTGCCTCATTATTTGATGCTGGAAATTTGAAGCGAAGTGCACAATTAATATTGTGCCCTTCAGGACTGATTAGACCTAAGCCCGCACCAGCTCCATTCTCGTTCGACGATCCATTGACATAAAACTTCCACAATCTGGATAAATCTGTAGCAGGCTTTTCGATTACTTCTGTGGAAAGATTGATATTATATATGAATTCCGCAATGAAATCTGCGAGGGCTTGCCCTTTGATTATCGTGCGAGGTTGAAAATTGATGTCGAACTGACTCAACTCAACTGCCTACTTAAGTAGCCGCCCAGAAGCCTCGGGTTTTTGAAGAACTTGCTTTAATGGAAAGTTCGTGAAAACTTTGATGGTGTGCACATGAAAATAAGGTCGAAGTTTCATGGATGCAACAATGAGTGCTAATGCCAATTTCTCCATCTCTAGATATCTTGTTTCGGCATCGAGTAATCTTTAACTTACGTAGTACACCGGTCGCTGTACCTTTTCATATTCCCGAATTAATGCAACACTTGTCGCATATTTAAAAACAGCGAGGTATAAATATAATTTTTCCCTCGGATTTGTCTTCGATAGGAGTAGAGAAGAACCCAAGTGTATTTTTAATTCTTAGAACGCCTACTCGCATTCTCCCTTCCACTCGAATCTCTTCGAACCTTTCAATACTTCAAAGAATGGTTGGCACTTATCCGTCGACTTGGATATAAATCGACTCAATGCGGCCACTCTTCCTGCTAGGCTCTGCACATCTTTGGGTTTGCGAGGAGATTGCATATCAATTAGCACTTGTATGTTCTGTGGGTTAGCTTCAATGCCTCACTGATTGACCATAAGACCCAGAAACTTTCCAAATCCTATGCCGAATACACACTTCTGAGGATTCAACTTCATTTGATATTTTAGGAGAATTTTGAACATCTCATCAAGATGTTTGATGTGATCTTCAGTTTTCTTCGACTTCACCAGCATGTCATCAACATATACCTCTATTGTCTTGCCAATTTGTTTTACAAACATCATGTTGACAAGATGCTGGTAGGTTGCTCCTATATTGATGAGTCCGAAGGGCATCTTTTTGTAACAGTATAATCCCCGATCAGTGATGAACGAAGTGTGCTCCTCATCTAGTTCGTACATGGGGATTTAATTGTATCCAGAATATGCGTCCATGAAACTTAAGAGTTCATGCCCTGACGTCGCATCTACAAGCTGGTCAATTCTTGGAAGGGGAAAGTTGTCATTCGGGCATGCTTTGTTGAGATCTGTGAAATCGATGCATGTTCTCCACTTCTCGTTGGGTTTCTTTACCAAAACCGGGTTTGCAAGCCAGTTTGAATAAAAAGATTCCTTGATAAATCCAATTTCGAGCAACTATTCTACCTCTTCTTTCAGCGCGACGTAGCGTTCTGGATCTGTAGCTCTTCTTTTCTGTCATACAGGCTTCTTTGTTGGATCTATGTTAAGACGGTAGCATATGATATTCGGATCGATCCTGACTATAACCGAATGTTTCCATGCGAAGACATCCAAGTTAGATTCCAGAAAAATGACCAATGAAGCTCGTATTAGTTCTTGAAGCCTTGCTCCAATTTTTAAAATCTTGGAGGACCTGTCAAATAGCAAATCCTCCAAGTCTTCAATGGGTCCCGTTTTGACCTTTTCATCGATTTCTCGAGGGTCGAGGTCTTCGCTTATCGTTTCGATTGACGTTTCACCTGACGTTTCGACTGACGCTTCGACTGATGTTTTGCCTGACATTTCTCTTTGGACCGTCATTGTGCGAGGTGTCGTATCCTTTGCTGCGAGCTTTAAGGAGTTGTTATAACAAGTCCTCGCATCATATTGGTTGTCACACACCTCGCCTACTCCCTGTTAAGTCGGGAATTTCATAGCGAGATGATAGATCGATATTACTGCTCGAAGTTCCCTCAGTGTTGGTCTTCCCAGTACAGCATTGAATGCAGAGGGGCAATCTACAACCAAGAACTAGGTCATTACCGTTGAAACCCTAGGGTAGGTTCCAACATTGACCATTAACTCGATCATGCCTATAGGCATTATCCTGTTACTAGTGAATCCATAGAGTAGAGTGACGGCGGGCTTTAGGTCACTTTCATTCAACCCCTTCTTTTTAAAGGCATCGTAATACAGGATGTCAACAACACTTATATTATCGACCAATACTCGCCATAATTGCGTGCTTCCACAATTGATCTTTATTACCAACGCATCATTATGTGGATAAAGGACTTCCCTCACATTTTGTTCCGTGAAGATAATATCCATATCCGGTACTCACTAAAGCTTTCATGGTCATTGTTCGAGGTGCATAACGTTGGTCAACGACTACTGTCGAGCTTCTCATGCATACCTATCCTGCGCTCTCTTGGAATCTCCCCCAACGTGCGGTCCTCTGAAAATAGTTCACACCTCGCGCTGAATTTCTGGAGGTCAATGTTGGTTTTCTTCTCGCCTTTCATTATTCTGTTTAGAGTACTGCCGTAGCCGCTCTTCTTTAATCAATCTTTCGATCTCATCTTTCAGGGCAAAGTAGTTATTGGTATCGTGTCTAATGTCATTATGATACCGACAAAACTTGTTGGGGTCACACCTCGCTCTATCTCTTTTCATTGGTTCCGGTTGACGATACTGCTCCTATTGGTTTGTGACTGCATAGATATGATCTATGGGTGCATTCAATTCAGTATAATTATTGAACCTCATGGGAGCTCTTGGAATCTCCTGCTTTTTCTCTTTGGGCTACTTCTCAGTCGATTGTTCACTATTCCTTTTGTTCGACTTCTTATTATTGTAGTTGTTGTTTGTTGTCGCAACTTTGGCAGCATCCTTTCCTTCTCCCTTTGTCGTCTTAAGGTTTTCGCGTGAAGATTCCATCCTTAGATACCGACCAACTCTTCGATAGAATTCTTCAAGGGTTTTGTATTCTCGCTCAAGTAAATCTTCTCAGACTTTAGTTTCTGGTCGCACCCCAGCCATCATTAGAGATAAAACTCCTCCTTCAGGTGGGTTGTTAACCTTTGCTAATTCTGAGGTAAAGCGATTTAGGTAAGATCGTAGAGTTTCCTCTGAACCTTACCGAATAGCAGACAGACTGACCAGTGGAATAGTGAAATTCTTCGCAGTCTAGAATTACCTCAAGAATACAGTTTGGAGTTGTTGCCAAGACGAGATTGAGTCAGACTTGAGTCCTCGGAACCACTTCTTTACTACTCCCGTAAGAGTTACAGTAAAACACCTGCAATGTACGAGATCATCAACACGATGAAGTTTTATCAGGTCGCTGAAGTGATCTATATGATCCTGCGGATCAGTTTTCCCATCAAAAGTGTTTATGGTGGGAAGTTTAAATCCAGCAAGTAACACGGCAGCTCGAACCTCCTCGCTGAATGGCGATTGACGATACCCATTAGTGAGCTCATCGTCCCAACCAGCAAGTGCATCTAAAGCAATCATCAGATTATGAACATCGACGTTCAGAGGAAGAACATTCTCTCTTACTGGTGGTAGGAGTGGCCTTTGATCGTTGTCACAATATAAGGCGGGTTGGTTTGGTAGGGTGTACTGCGGCCTTAGGGATTTCAATGAAACAGTGAGACGAGATCGGCTTTGGTCGTTGTGATACGATATGGATCGCTCCTGACTACGTCGCTGATCCAGATGTTGTCTCAGGTCTATAGGATTCTGTCGAGATTCCCTATTGATCCTGTCAAAGACACTCCTCGATTGACGTTTTTGCTCGTGTTCAAGATAATCACGATTGATGGTTGCTCTCTAGGAAGGTTGTCCACGATCACGATTAGTGCTCGAACTTTCATTACTAGATACCAGAGGCAAGTCTGCGACCTTACCTTTTCCCTTAGAGATGCAATCTCCTCGACGCTTCTGCCGGGCTTTAGGTTGGTTGCGGTTCCCTGTCTCCAGAATCTGAATTTCTCTATCAGGTTGTTGAGTAGGATGTTCTCTGGGATGTTCGTGCTGTGGTGTTAGAATCTGTCCCTCAGCAAGTCGTCGTAGAGAGTCATTAATCTGACTTATAATTTGCTGAAGGTTTACCAGTACTTCCTCTATGCGATCCTGTCTCTGGATAATATTTTCCAGTGCGGTCACGACAGGCTGATCCTAAGTAGGATCTGCCTGTGCAGCAGTAGTACTTTGGGGATGATTTTGGCTATTTCCAGTATTTCTGGTGTTTGCCATTGTTGAAAGAAGCGGAATGGACAAAATTTTCTATCGGAATAATCCTCCTTCTAGCGCCAATTGTTGACGGAAGTTTTGTCAATAATAAATTTAGGAAAATTACAAGATATGGCTTGTGTGAAAAGGATTAATTAACTAAAGCAAATAAAGAGACAAGAATTTTATAGTAGTTCAGCCCCAAAAAAGATGAACCTACATCTATTGATTTTTACTATTTTCTGGAGAATTACAAGAGCTCAAAATTACAATGTGTTTGTCCGAAAAAAAGAAGCAAGAGTTTAAAAGATTCTCAAAGATTTCAAAGATCAAGAGAGTATCAAAGATCTCCCAGCCTCTCAAGATCAGAAAAATTTCTAAAGCCCTCACTAAAACATTGAACTCCCTTTATATAGGTGAGGATAGCTCAATATTTCCCAATTGTGAGAATGAGTAACTGTACAATCGGGCAATACAATTTGAGTAACAATATATCTGGGTAATCACTTAAATGAGATGACTGATCGATCTTTAAAGAGAAACCTTTGTTTCCCTTTCTTTGTAGGTTACCCGTTTGACGAAGCGTAGACTAGTCTCCTTTTTATTCTGGTCGTACTTAACTCGATCGGAGGAGATCGCACTAACTTATACAGTGGAGGTCGCACGAATTTATACAGTGGAGGTCGCATATAACTCTTTCGGAAGAGGTCGCACTTAATCTTACTCATGCGACCTGATACTCACTTGGTCAATTTTTTCCCTCTATGGTATTGACCAATATATAGGATTTTAGACTGCACAACAATTACTACAAGTATATTGAAAAGAACAAGTAGTACAAGTATATTGAAAAGAAGGTAACAAAGAGAAACTTAAGGCTTCCTTGAGAAAGAAACTTAAGCGTCACAACTCACATGATCGAAATTCCAAGATCGATCAACGAGTAATTAATCAATTTGTCTTTATCAGCAAATCCTAAGCAAGTAATAGCTTTCAAGTATAGGTTAATTATTTTGATATCTAGTTAGCTCAGGTTGTATTCCAGCAAACAGCAAAGATTATCTTAGCTTATAAGTCGTAAAGTAACGCAAAATCCAAAAGTACTGCAAAATCCAAACGGATATATACGTGCCAGCTTCCCATATCCGAATACTCAACATTTGCACCTAATGATATAACACATAGCTTTAAACAATGTAGTCTCACTTTGAGACAAAATGACAAAATGTAGATGAAAATTAAGTTACATCATTTGACATAAGTTTTATGGGTAAATTTTTTTTTGAATAAAATAGAGTTTAATTAATGATCTTTATTTTTGATAAATTAAAAAAAAATACATATTATTATCTAATTCTAACTCTATTAGGATAATAAATTTTCACTCATATCCTAGTGTAACTTGAACTTAAGATCGATATTTCCGCCGGTGTGTATTTTTACAATTTGAACAAACTTAGATTTACGATGTTACTCATATTCATATATATATTTGTTTTCGAAAAAAAAGAAGATTTCTACCTATGTTGAAAATGACCGTTTCTCACAATTTAGTTTTCTAAATCTTTCATTTTGGGATAACTAACTCATACTCTACTGTAGAGCTCAATGTAAATTTATTGCATTATACCTAAAATAAGGTATGAAAAATTTGTCTTCTTTCTCTCTAGAGGCTAAACTTTTATTACTTTTTTTGATAGCTCGTTTGTTGGTCATGTCTCATTTTCAAATAATACTTTCCTTTTAGATTTTCCGAGTCAAGTTTAGTAGTCCTTTCATATTTATACATTTTTTTGTGTACATATATAGATCATTATTCAATAGATATTTCTTTTACTTATCTATAAATATTTGTTTTTGCTGTTGGGGTAATTATCTAAATTCTATCACCACTGGAAATTTAAAGTCGTGATTTTTAGTAATTTTAAGTTAAAATAGTAATAGACAATAAATTTCTAAAATTTTAGAAAAATTAAGTATTTGAAATTTTCATTTTAGTTCTCAAAATATTATAAATTTCATAGCCAAGAAATATTTCATTAGTTTAAATTACTCAAAAAAATATCTATTAAAATTTAAGATGAATTCTAGTTGACTCATTTGGAAACTTGTTAATGAATCATAAATTTTTGCTAAAATGAGTGCAATTAAAATTTTTATTCCAATGTCTAAAATAGATTACATAAAATTATTTATAGTTCCAAGTACTCAATTTATTAATAAAATCATTCTCATATATTCACTTAGTAAGTACACTAAATTTGGTTAAATATTTAACATAATTAGAGTAGAAACCAACTAAGAAAGAGGTATGAAATTACAAGCATATACCAAACATGTTTATTAAGCCACCATCAAATAATTTAACACCTGAAAGTGGAAGGAAGTAGGGAGGTAAGTACGTGAATACTCAATAAAGATTCAATTATAAATTTTTAACTAGAATAAAATACTTATTTCCAAAGTCTTACATGGTTAGTAAATATTCAAACAGTTTTCTAGAAATCTAATTAAAATTATCGTCCAAATGTTTGAACATTCCAAACTATTGTAAAACATCATCTCAAAACAAGTACATATTATTCAAGTCAAGCACATATTAAGCAATGCAGTTAGTGACATGTCCAAGTCACCTAAATTGGTGATTGTGAGTATGTAATGTAGTTTGAGCCACCCAAATAGATGACTTGCAAATGTGTAATATGGTCCGAGTCACTTAAGTTGGTGATCATGATTATTAATATAGCTTGAGCACTTAGATAGGGTACCGTACGTCTCAGTACCCTAAAAAAGTACTGTAAGTTCGTCGGCTGAGTAAGTACAATGATGCATGCAATGCTATATGGATGACCAAAATGAAAATATGTACTATTTTCTACAAAATCATAAAATAGACTATGCAACATTTTTAATTAACCAAGATTGGTTCTCAAAACTAAATTCTCATTCAATTTGGATTTTATAAAAATTTTGGCAACATAACCGCAGTTCTCATCAAAATCAATAAAATCTAGTCCTTAGAGAAAATAGTTCAAAATAAGATATTTGGCACACCAACTAGTGTGACGTGCCTAACTAATTTAAATATCAAATCAGATTCAATATCACATGTAAATATAATTTTTACAAAATATTTTACAAAATTCTATATTTGTTCAAAACATGTAAAATCCACAAATAAACTAATTTTAATATTAATTAATTGTATCCTTGCCTCAAAGGAGTGACTATATTATACTATATTATCGAGCGCGTTTGGTGTCTAGGTTGTTTGTTAACCCTCAATCGTCCGCTCTGAAATGTCGTTTTTCTAATAGAACTTCAAAGTGAGAAACAGACTTCATCATTGAATTCCTAACACTAAAATTAGTTAGGTTAGATATATATAACTTGACCAATTCAGGTTCGAATCTAAATCCAATCCCATGACACCCAAAAAAAAGTGAAATCAAAGCTGTCTGATCTCGTTTTTCATGCCCATCACAAAACATAGTCAATATAAATATATCTTATTTTTTATATTTTTATGAGTATATTACAAATATGATATTTATTTTACAATCTAATGATCTGATAAAAAATTCAACCCCTAAACTAAATATACTCAAAACTGTCTAATGAAATTGAATTCAAACTGAGCAAAATGAAGTTACGAGACCTTTACTCGTTGTTTGCCTGTGACGAGACAAACTGAATGATACTAGTTTCATGCTGTGAAAACACCAGAATTGACGTCGGTGGTTGATAACCACTTGTGGCTTCAAACGACTGATAGCGGCGCTATAGGCAACGATAGTTGGCGAGTCTCCAACTGGGTGGTCATCAGAGGATGACGCGTCGACTCTGGATTGAGGTGGCAATCGTCATGCATCGGAGGTAGCTCGTCAGAATTTGGTCCGTGAGCTTGGTGTCATCAACTGGAGCAGAAGGAAGATATAAGGGAGAGAAGAGAGAAAAAACAAGAGAAATTTAGGGGGGGACGCGTTACCCATTTAATGGGAACCAATTTTACTTTTTAGTCCTTGGATCAAGAATTTCTTCATTTAAGTCCCTCTAATTTATGAAATGGCCCTTCATTTCAAAGATTTATTTCATTTCAATCTAAATTTAAATTACAAATTTCCCACTACTATTTAATTCCAAAAATTACCAAATTATCATTTTATCCTTTACATTTTCTCATCCGTAAAGAAATTTTGTCCCAAAATTCAATTAGAAATGAATAGGTTAGCAAGAAATAACTATCGGATGAAGATTGAACACTTAAATCACAAAATCAACAAGGATAAAGCCAAAATTTAGGTGGATCGAGAAGGTGAAGCATAGACCCCTCACTTGACACTAGCATCCTACTTATTGAAAAATACATATTATTTAATACATTTTTTTATTATAAAAAATACATAATATATTTTAATCAAACAAAATAATATTTATTAAAAAATAATTGATGCCTTATATATATATATATTTGCGCTGAGAAGATAGCCACGGTGACGAACGACATATGAAAATAGTACTTTTTTTGGTTTCTTGTGTAGTTGTACCGTGGCTTCACACAACCCACCTATTAGCTTCACACAACCTACCTAACTTAAGCTACCTACTTTTTTTTTTTTCTCTCTTTTTATTCAAACCTAACCTTTACCTTGGTATCAAAATAAGAGCCGCTGCAGTGGGCCCTGGTCAAATCGATAGTTAAATGCTGTACTGTCTAAATAAAATCATATTGGTACTGGAGACTGATAAAGTTATTGTTGGACTTATTCTATGAAAAGAAAAACATTATTAGACAAATCTAATTATATGCTTCAACACCAAATAATTTTTCTACGTTTCGACCAAAAAAAAAAACACCAAATAATTTTGAGCCGTTTATGTTTTACTTGCAAGATGAACTTGGTAATTAAGTAGGAAGTTCTAGGTTATTGTTTGACTATATAGCAAAATCTTGTTGATCACTAAAACAAATTATACTAAATTAGATATTATGTTCGTCACGGGAAATCTTGTTTTTTTATTTGCATCAGGTATCCCGTATCCTTGATGTTACATGTAGGTTAATTTTCCTTTTTCTTTTCAGACAAAAAAAAATCTGGTGAATGAAACATTGATCAGAGCCAATTATCCAATATTCCTTGTATCAAAAAAAAAAATCCAATATTACTTTTCTTAAATACTTCTCACCAAAAAAATTGTAAAATTTAAGAGCGCACGTGCATATGCAGTTCAATTTCTTTCTTTTTTTTTTTTGACGAAATGCAGTTCAACTTTTTACTTCGTTTTTCTTAAGAAAGAACAAAGAAGAAGTTTCCGAGGATTTATTTCTTTCCCCTGTTTTAGTATGCTTTTGAAAGATTTTGTCATGATTTCATCCAACCATATTCAACAAAAAATTTGTCACAAAAAAATCCGATTTTTCGCTTTCTTCGTTTTTCTGAATCATATTTTATTACGATCGAGAAAATAACAGCTACAGAAAACCACAGGTCTACGCGACTACACCCATGTGACTCTGGCTCCTCATCATAAATAAATATTATTATCACGGACCATATATATATATATATATATATCTTCCTGTTTGCTAACTAAACCAAAAGCAAAAAATTAAAAACCAAAAAAGGAACAAAAACCAAAAAAATTGCCACCACCACCGCTACCGCTGAATCACCATGGATCAACCTCAAAAACCTCACGTGGCAATTCTTCCATCACCGGGCTTGGGCCACCTGAACCCGCTCGTCGAGTTCGCGAGGCGTCTCGTCACGGACCACGACTTCACGGTCACGTTCGTCGTCCCCACCGACGTTCCACCCTCGCAGGCCGAGAAGTCCATTCTCTATTCCTTGCCTCCCGAATCCGTTGAGCACATCTTCCTCCCTCCGGTCAACATGGACGACCTCCCAAAGGACTCCAAGTTCGTGACCTTCCTCACCCTCGCCGTCACTCGCTCTCTACCGGCTCTCCGCGACATTTTCAGAACCTTGGTCTCGCGTCGCAGGCTCGTAAGCCTCGTCGTCGACCTATTTGGCACCGACGCCTTCGATGTCGCCCGCGAGTTCGACGTCGCCGCCTACATTTTCTACACCTCCACCGCCATGGACTTGTCCCTGTTTCTCCACATGCCTGAGCTCGACGAAACGATCTTGGGCGAGTACAGAGACCTCACCGAGCCGGTGCGACTCCCGGGTTGTGTCCCGATTCCGGGTAAGGAGCTGTTCGATCCGCTTCAGGACAGGACGAACGACGCGTACAAGTTGGTCCTTCACAACGCCAAACGGTTCCGTTTGGCCGACGGGATCATGCTCAACTCGTTCAGAGAGTTGGAGCCTGGAGCCGTCAAGGCCCTGCTAGAAGACGCGCCTGGTAGTAGTAACAAGCCCAAACCTCCGATCTACCCCGTTGGGCCGCTGGTGAATATGAAGCCCAGAGTGAAGGACACCGAGTCATCAAACGTTTGTCTGGCTTGGTTGGACAAGCAGCCGCGTGGGAGCGTCTTGTTCGTGTCGTTTGGTAGCGGTGGGACCCACTCGCCAGAACAGATTAACGAGATTGCTCTGGGGCTGGAGATGAGTGGGCAGAGGTTCTTGTGGGTGGTGAGGAGGCCGTACGACAAGAAGGATGATGGTGCGACTTATTTTGGCCGGAATGAGAAGCCGTCGTTTGATTTCTTGCCAGATGGGTTTCTGGAGAGGACCAAAGGGGTGGGGATGGTGATGCATCCGTGGGCCCCGCAGGCCCAAATCCTGGCCCACGGGTCCACCGCTGGGTTCATGACCCACTGCGGTTGGAACTCGTCTTTGGAGAGCGTGGTGAATGGGGTTCCAGTCGTGGCTTGGCCACTCTACGCGGAGCAGAAGATGAACGCAATTGTGTTGACGCAAGAGATGAATGTGGCGCTGAGACCTAAGGCTAGTGAAAACGGCGTCGTTAAGAGGGAGGAGATTGCCAAAGTAGTGAAGTCAATTATTGAAGGTGAAGAAGGGAAGAAGCTCCGGAATCGAATAGAGGAATTGAAAGAAGCTGCTGCGAAGACTTTGAGCCCAGATGGGGCTTCTACTAGAGCACTCTACGAGGCAGTTACCAGGTGGAAGAACCAGTTGCGCAATTAATTATTGGGGGAGTACTGCCGCTTGTAACTCTTTGAAATCTTATCTTCATTATTTTCTGTTGTTTTTTCAATAAGCAGTAATAACAAGTTACATTTATTCATTTTATATATAATTTTAAATATATTTTTTAATTAAAATTGTAATTAAATATTTTTAATGTTATTTATTTATTATGTTTGTTTATTTTTTAATTTATTCAAATTATAAAATAGTATAAATAGATTTTAAGTCATATTTGATACATAATACAACAATGAAATTAGACTCGAATTATGTCTTATATTCGGTTCGCACAAACAGATCTATTTAGGCATGAATTATGTCTTATATTCGGTTCGCACAAACAGATCTATTTAGGCATGACTTATTTAAGTCTGGATAAAATGTCAAAGTTTGTAGATTATGCCGGATCGACTTATATTTTAGGCGAACCATGCCCAAATCCAATACAAAGCCCATAAAAGTTTATCTAATGTAGATGCATCCAATTCACTTTAGCCCCCCAAAAAAGGAAAAGAAAAAGGTAAAACTTGCTCGTAGTGCTTAAGGCATCTCCAATTTTTTACACCAAAACACATCAAGCAATTCATTACACCATTTCTAATAGCAAAGAAAAAATAATTTGTATATTTCTTTTTTTCTTTTAAATCTAATTCCATACTTTTTATCTATTTATATATTAACTTTACTTCATGTAAAATTAACCATAAAATAATAATAAAGATATAGAAGAAAAAAGGAAGATTTTTAATTTTTTAAGCAAAAATTAGTTATTTTTTTGCCAAAATTATGTAATTGGGGTGAAAAAAAGAAAACTATAATTTCACTTGCAGTGTTTTTTGCAAAATTTTAAAAAATAATTATAAAAGAATGTAATTAAATTAAGCGTTGGTGAACAGTACCATGCCAATATTAGCATGCACTGTTCACAAAAGCAAAAACTGCTAAATTTGTGTTGAATTTTGGGGTTGGATTGGAGCCTTCATCTTAGGGTGCATATCAGGTCAGGTATATAAAAATTGATAACTGTAACCAAGCCGAACGGGATTGGGTTTTCGGGTTTTGGATAGGTCGGGTAAGGTCGAGTTTGATCTGCACATTTTGGACAGGTTCAGATTTGGGCTTTTTTAAGTGACAAAAGTTAATTGTGGCTCATTTTTCTTACAAAAATCAGATCTAGGGCAAGCTTTTTAGAAGCTATTTGGGCCTTTTTCCAAATGTTGATTTTTAAAGGGTTTTCTTGAGGTTTACATTCAAAAGTAAAAAGTATTACATGAATACAATCATTGAAAAAGAATTAGTTTCTGCATGGCATAAAGTTGGTATTTTTGTTAAAAAAAAAGTGAGAGTAAAAAATGTAGTGGTACGATCGTAAATAAAACCATTTTCTCAATAAGATATTTTTCTATTAAAAAGGTCAGCACGTTAAACGAAATCCTTCTAGCTGATATGATGGGCTTCGTTCTCTATTTTCCTTTTCCCTTCCCTCCCAATTCGAGACTCAGCTCCACACTTCTCATTTTTAAATTTTTTCCTCCCCTCATTAACCCTAATCCTTCCTTTTTTTTTTTCATTTTTTATTTTTTTTTTTATTTTTCTTTGCTACTTTGGCCCTTTTCTCTTTATAAGCTGAACGTGGCCATGTCTGTCCAAGGTGGGTGGCTGGGCACCCACGACCGAGTTCCAGGGGGAACTGGGCGAGTGGCCGAAGGTTGCGAACGTGGTGCACCTGCGCGCGGGATGCGGGCCCACCACCGAGGCACGACTGGGCGTGACGCGCAGGATGCGTGCGCGCCACTCGGCCACACTGCGCGCAGCGCAGGCAGACGTGCTGAAACATGGCCACTTCCACTTCCATCGGCCACCTCTCAAAATGTCCCGCACATCCTCGAGCCAGATGGCATCTTTTGGTGATCTAAACGTGTTCCAGCCCTTAGAACGTGGGAAAAGTACCTCCACCTCTTCCACTTTCTCAAACTCAGGTATCTTTTGTTTGAATGAATAAAGTTTGGGATGGAAAACTCATTTCACCAAATAGAAATTATAGAAAGTAGTAACTAAAATAAATGTGCTAACTAGAAACTATAAATTAGAACTAGAAATTAGTAATCAAATTAATAATTGATAATTAAATTGATAATAATTAGTAACCAAATTAATAGTAGAGTCAAAATTAAAAACCTATAACCAAATTGGCAACTACAATAAGAAACAAGAAATCAATAACCAAATTGATAATTAGTGATTAGATTGGTTTTTTGTAACTGATAACTAAAGTAACAACTAAATTGATTAGTGACAACTAGTAACCAATTAGTCACAAGATTGGAAACCGGTAACCATTAATTATTCTGATGTTAATCACTAAAAAAATTGGTGAAATAGAAAAAATAAAATAAAATAAGGGAAGGAGAATTTAAATCTCTTAGGTTTTTATTTTAAAGGTGAAATGAAAAAATAAATTTAAATTGATAGCCAAAGTAGCAAAGAAAAATAAAAAAATAATTAAAAATGATAAAAAAGGAAAAAAGAGGAAGGATTAGGGTTAATGAGGGGAGGGAAAAAAATTAAATAGTATATTCCAATGTTTGTTTCATTTTTTGGCAAAGGAATGTGAATTATAGTACTATTAAATGATGGAATTGTTATTCCACTTCTCTACCAATGGAATAAAAGTTTCAATCTCTTTCAAATTTTGATAAAATTAGTTTTTCTCTCTGTCCTATTAAAATATTTAAAAGTAAAAATAATTTTGTTAATACACAGTATATTTTATTCTATTCTACCGTTGATTCTAATTTTAACCAAATAATGTATTACCATTCATATTCATTTTCTAATTCCATTCTATTGTCATTCTCGTTATTATTCTAATTATATTACATGAACCAAACATCAGTTCTTCGTTATTTTTTTTCTGAACAGTACTTAAAGGGCGAGAGAGGTGGGTCCGAACAGATGCTATGGTGATCCTTATCTTCATGACCTTGACCTTATCGTCGGTGTTGGACGTATCGATCGTGGCTTACAACAACAGCCATGGGGAGAAGCGAGGTCAAGATGATGGCGATAGGCTTAGCTTGTGAAGCATGGAAAGGAGAACAATCTTAAAAAAAATGACATATATGAGTTCATTGAGGAGATGAAGTGCTCATGGGCTGGGCAACGAAGAAATACCGTATGAAAAAAAATTGAAAGTGGGCATATCATATATTTGTAATTCTTTTGCTAAAATATTGTATTTGCTATAATTTCCTCATTTTTAAACTCATTCTTTTTGTTTTTTAAACCTTTTATAAAATATAAAAGCTTCTTGTTTCTTTTCTTTTTTTCTTTGCCATATAATAAAAGATTTTGATTTTTTTTTCTATTTTATGCATAATTAGCTATTTGCACAATATACAGTATACAATATCACAAACATAGAAATATAAAAGAAAATAAAACAAAAAGAAATAGTTATTATAGGCACTAAATATATAAAGGCAAATAGATAAGTTCAAAGTCCATAACCACAGTCCATAGTTATAGTCAACAAACCAAACGAACAAATCTGACAAACATTAATCCATAATCTATACTCTATAGTCCATATTAAAGTTACAAACCAAACCAAATAAAGCATAAGTTCATAATCCATACTCCATAGGTCATATAATAAAGTAAATAGTAAATAGTCCAAATGCAAAGACTCCAAAATAAAGACATCCATTTTTCAAACCAAATTCAAAGATCCAAAAGTCCAAGATTCTTCAAATCTCCAAACTCCAAAGATCAAGCCTAATAAATAAAAAAAAATGTGAAATTAATAAATATTCAAGAGATGTAAAAAATCAAAATGAATAAACATTATTACTTAATTTAATTACTTACAATCTCACATAATCACAAAAATAAGGGGTAGGGAGTCGGAGTGGGCCTCAGAGTCGTAGATATTTATAAATCATAACATAAAGTATTAATTAATAATACAAATATACAACCATAATAACATATATTAAGAAATAAAAACAAATAAAATTAATGCAAATTACCTCTCTCAAGATTTTCTGATGTTTCAAACACTTTTATCTCATCCATATAGTCCCTCACAACAATGGTTGATGTGTTTCCTCAATTAAGTTTTCAAACAAATTAAGGCTCCCACTGTTTTAGGACTTAAAGAGTTCCTAAAAGGATCGACGAAGTGACCACCAGTGGAAAATGCAACTTCGGAAGTAATGGTGGTTACTGGAATCGGATACACATCACGAGCAATGAGAGCTAAGACTGGGAACTTGCTTTCATTAATTGCCTATCATTTCAATACATCAAAAGTGGCGCACTCAATCATATCTGGAGAAGCATCAGAAATATTCAATCTTATTCTCTGTCTTCCTCCATCTAATTCATGTCGTTATTGCACAAATGAATAATGCAACCAATCACTTTTCCCACCAAATCTCCCATCCATTCTTATAGATCGAATAGATTGTGATTCTTGCACCAGAACTTATGAATTAGACGATGTTACCCGAAGGAACATTTCATTGTAGGAATCAAGCAACTTGCATGGTTATGCTCTCAACTGTTTTTTATCACTTCAGTGCAAGTATTGCATCATGAAAAGTCTTAAATGCTGGTATTCATTGGAATAAAATTCCGAAAAATATTTTCATAAAATTATTTTCTAGAACACCATAGTTTTGTAAAATCTAGAATTGCAGTGGAATTGATCGTTTAAAATTTTTCTCTTTATAAAATATTACGGATCGTGATCTAACATAAATTAACTCTTGATCTAGACAAGGACAATATTCGGATTCACTCCATAATTTTCTCGTTTCTCGTCTATTCTTGAAAGCCATTTTATTGATTTAGTAAGTGGTCACCTTCTTGATTCCTAACAAAGAGATCTGCAGATAAACAAAAAGTCAATCTTCTCGAACCGATTTCTCCGGGATGGCTAAAACACCAAAGATGATGAATCCCGTAGTGTGGCCGATTTTCTCTACTCTACCTCTCTCTTTGTTATGCGTAGAACACTCTTCTCAAGGAGTATTTCATGTGTAACTCATTATTCTGTGTAGTTAGAGTACTTTTCTCTTAACTATAGAGAGATTAATAAACCTTAATGAGTTTTTTAGGCTCAACTGATCATCAAATAACTATTAGGCTTTAATTTGAGCTAGACAATGGACTAGATGGATCCATAAAGCCCAAGCTCTAATGGACCATATATTTACAATCATAATCAACTCATAATTATGATTGGGCCTTGTCCATTAATATTGGGTCACAGTACTATAGGCCCAATATTGAACTCTTAGAGTAAATGTCATTTATTTTATGTGAAGCTTATTATCAAATAATTAGCTTATTTTATTTAGCATACACTATACCTATAGACATACTCCTAATACAATGCTGTACTAGTAAGGTGAAATTACCGTATTACCCTTCTAGTATATATTTACCTTTGAGTTGCCATTTTTCATCTAATGGATAATAGTTGACTGTGGTGTTTATATCTGCTTATACCAATACAATTAAATTCACATAATGAATATCATGGCCCTTGTTAATATTATCTAAATACTTGAAAAAACTTAAAGTAACATTATATGCATGGCGTTCAATATGAAAAACGTTCTACACATTTCATATACCTTATCTTCCAAGATACTAGAGTTCAAATCATAAATCGAAACTAGTTTCTTAGTAATTTAAAAAGATAAAACACATAAAAATAAGTTCGTTAATCACTAGGATTAAGATTTTCTATAATAGTGCTAGATTAGTGAAATTAGAAATTTAAGTTACGTCAATTAACTTTAAATTCTAATTCACTCGGTCCTATTCGATACTGTTATAATTTTCTTATAATACACTAGTAATTCTATCCAAAGATCCACTTCGATAATTAGAGACTTTATTATGAAAATAAAGAACACTACATTCTACGGCATAGTAAAGTATTCCATATTTAATATGCAGAATACGAACAATTTAATTTAGACATAATGAAAAAAAGAATATAATATTTCCCACATATGAACTCATCATACGAATAATTCTTTATTACTCATTATATGTCTTGGAATCTTTAGATGTTTGTATAAGATGAATATACACATCACATGTATATCAATTGGATATAAAATTTATTAACAAGAAACAGATAACAAATTATCCGATAATAAATTGTTTATAATGTCAAAATAATAAACTACTTTACAAGATATTATTCCAATAATCTCTCACTTGGCCTTTAAAGTAGATGTGACATGTCACGCAGTCTTATTCTTTCTAGATGGTCCTCAAATACTTTAGTAGCCACCCTTTAGTAAAAGGATCAGCAAGATTCTATGCAGATACTATCTTACTCATTATCATGTCTCCTCTTAGAACAATTTCTCTATATTTCTATGTGTTTTTCCCTCTTGTGGCTTTTGGGTTCTCTAGAATTTGCAACTGCTCCACTATTATCATAGTAGAGTGTTGTAGGTTGCTGTTCTCCAGGTACTACCTCGAGATCCATAAGAAAATTATGAAGCTAGACAGCCTCTTTAGCTGCTTCAGAAGCTACTATATATTCGTCCTCCGTGGTTAAATCCGCAACACAAGATTACTTTATACTCCTCTATATAATAGCTCTACTACCAAGAGTAAAAACTGAACTAGAGGTTGATTTTCTAGAGTCTTTATTAGATTGAAAATCCGAATCAGTATATTCAACAGGTGTTAGATCTATATACAAGCATATAATTTCTAGTTTCCCGAAAATACTTTAGAATATGCTTGACTACACCTTAATGTTCAGGTCTTGGATTGGATTGGTAACGAATTACAATCTCAACATTATAACAAATATGTAGTCTTGTGTAAAAAGGAATATTTCTTATTTGTTCTTTCTCTTTTTCCATCTTAGGAGAATTCTCATTAGACTGAGTAATTCCTTTACGAATGGATGTTAAACCTATTTTGGAATTTTACATTGCAAACCTAACCAGTATTTTGTCTACATATGAAGCTTGTGATAAAGTTATACATTTATTCTTTCTGTCTCATAGAATCTGTATTCCTAGAACATAACAAGCTTCACCTAAGTTTTTTATATCAAACTGTTGTGCTAACCAAACTTTTTCTAATGATATTTTACATTACAAACCTAACCAGTATTTTATCTACATATGAAGCTTGTGATAAAGTTATACATTTATTCTTTCTGTCTCATAGAATCTATATTCCTAGAACATAGTAAGCTTCACCTAAGTCTTTCATATCAAACTGTTCTGCTAACCAAACTTTTACTAATGATAATGATCCAACATCATTCCCAATGATTAGAACATCATCAACATACAGTACTAAAAAAATCACTTTATTGTCATGAATTCTTTTATAGACACAAGGTTCATCTATGTTTCGTTCAAAACCATAAGACTTAGTTACTTCATCAAATCTCATGTTCTAAGATTTAGACGCTTGCTTGAGTCTATAAATAGATATCTTAAGTTCATAAACTTTCCTTTTTTTTTTTTTGCCATTTTCAATGAATCCCTTTGGTTGTGTCATATAGATACATTCATCAAGATTGTCATTCAGGAATGCAGTCTTGATATCAATTTGCTATATCTCATAATCAAGAGATGTAGCGATGGATAAGAGTATGCGAATAGACTTGATCATAGCAACATGAGAGAAGTTTTCTTCATAGTCGATTCCTTCCTTCTGTGTATAACCCTTTGCAACTAATATTGCCTTGAAAGTTTCCACTTTCCTGTCTACTCCTCTCTTTCTTTTATAGACCCACTTACACCTAATGGGTTTTATCTTTTTAGGTGGATCTACAAGTTTCCAGACTTTATTAGAGTACATAGACTCTATTTCAGATTCCATTGCCTTTTACCAGAGATCTTTATAAACATCATCCATTGCCTTATTGTAGGTATAACGATCAGATTCTTAGTCACAAAACTTTCATATTCTCAAGTATCTTTTAGGTTGTCTCACAGCTCTCTCTCTATGACGAAGATCTGATGTATTTTGAGTTTTAAGTGATTTACCTTCCCTAAATGATTTTTCAATCTTATCTTCTGTAGATTGGCTGATAACATCATCAGTTAATTCTTCAAGAACTAACTTACTTTTGAGCTTGAAATCTTTCATATAGTTTACTTCTAAGAAAGTAATATTTTTACTCGCAAATACTTTCTTTTCTTCAGTACTATAGAAATAATACCTTCTCATTCCTTTTAGGTTACCTAAAAATAGAAACAGTTCAGATTGTGATTCTAACTTAGTCGTTTTCCCTTTTAACACATATGCTAAACAACCCCAAATATGGATATGATGTAAACTAAGTTTATATCCTTTCCATAATTCAAATGATGTCTTAAGTACTGACTTAAAAGGAACTCTATTTAGTAGGTATATAGTGATTTCTAAGGTATAACCCCAAAAAGATGTGGATAATTATGAATAACTGACCATCGACCTAACTATATCAAAAAGTGTTATATTTCTTCTTTCAGTAATACCATTTAGTTGAGACGTACCATGTGCTATGAGTTGGGATAGGATCCCATCGTCTGTGAGAAATTCCAAGAATTCCCTAGAGAAGTATTTACCACCTCGATCAAATCGAAGGGTCTTTATGTTCTTTCCTAACTGCTTTTCAGTTTCCGCTTTAAATTCTCTAAACTTTTCAAAAGAATCTGATTTGTGTTCCATTAGGTAAACATAACCAAATCTAGTATAATCATCCGTAAACTTAATAAAGTATTAAAAACTTCCTCGAGCTTAAATATTTATGGGCCTATAAACATCAGTGTGTACTAACTCAAGGTATTCTTGAACTTGAAGACCTTTTCTAGTAAATGATCTTTTGGTCATTTTACCTTCCAAACAAAATTCGCAAGTTAGTAAGGGTTTGAATTCTAATAAACTTAGAGGTCTGTCATTAACTAACCTTTGAAAACTAACCTTTGAATTCTATTTAGGTTAATATGACCAAGTCTTAAATGCCAAAGATAAGTGTTATCATTAGTACCCACTTTCACTTTCTTATGTTTAGGTTCTACATGTTCAGAGTCATTTTCAAGATTATGCAATGAGATGCTTTTAAGTTGAATAAAGAACAGAATATTCTTATGAGTACCAGTACAAATAAGATTTTTATTCTTTCTAATAGAAACTTTATTGTCAAAATAAACAGAATAACCTTGTCTCATCAAACAGGAAATAGAAATAAAATTCTGTTTAAACACCGAAATATAATAACAATTATTTATTTTTAAAAACCTAAAATTTATCAAAATTCAAAATAACATCTACCCTTACACGAGCTTCAACTATTGGGCCATCTCCTAATTGCAATGTGAACTCTTTACTAGCGAACTTCCTAGTTTCCTTGAATCCCTGCATTGTATTACAAATATGGTCAATGACTCCTGAATCTATGATCCAAGAATTGATAGAATCAACCACATGACAAGCCTTAATGAACAACAAATTGTCATTACCTTGTTTGTCCTTGCTGTTATTCTTCTCCTTCTTAAGATCTAGGTAAATTTTGCAGTTTCGCTTTCAATGTCCATCCTCACCATAATGGAAATATTTTTCCTTTGGTTTGACATTCTTCTTGGTCTTTTTTTTTTTTTGGAGCCAGAAAAGTAGGAGTCTTTTTCTTTCCTTTACTTTTTCCTTTCGACTTAGGTTTGAAAGAACTAGCTTGAGCTATATTAGCCTAAGCCAATCCTGACTTATTCTTCTTAAAAATATTTTTTGTAATTTGCAGATCTTTCATAAGGCCAATAAGAGTATAGTCTTTCTGACGAATCTCATGATTGATCTTAAATTGATTGAATGTATCTAACAATGTGTTCAAAACTATGTCAAATTGGGTGTCACAATCAATTTTAGCTCCAAAGATCTCCAGTTCATTAAGATATGCGATGACTTTTATAATATGTTATTAAACTGGAGTACGCTTCTTTTGAAGAAGATTCATAAATGCACCTGTAGCCTTATTTCTAGCTTGACGACCAAAACTAGCGAATATTTCATTAATACTCAGCATCATGTCAGTAGTAGTATCCATCCAACGATGTTCTTATTATAATATATTTCTCATTGAGCCAAGTATATAGCACTTAGCCATCTCATCAGATTGCTTCCACTTATCATATAAGTTTTTTTGATTGTTGGTGGATTCCGTAGTTTGTTGGGCAGGATATGGAGTAGTGAGAACCCACTTATATTTATCAGCAGTAAGCACTATGTTTAGGTAACTTTCCAGTCTACATAATTTTTACCATCTAGCTTGTTTTGTGTGAGTAAAATGGATAAATGATTAAGTGCCATATCTATTGAAAACAAATAAACATTCCATGTATAAGCAAATATCATATAGCATGTTTTGAATAATTAACATAATGTATTAAACATACAATATGCAAGTGAAGTATCCATAAGACTATCACTTATATTCATGGTAATTGGCCTACCATTGATCACAAGCCTCCTACGGGGGGTCATATAATCAACAAGTCAAACTGAAACAATTTTAATTTGTAAATCGACAGATAACTCTTATCACGTATTTCTAACTACCATTCTCTTTGATCCTTTAATCAACTAATAAGAACTCCTATGGGAGGATATTAATATTTCGAGTTGACTAGTTAACCACTGTTTCGGTAACTAAGCTTTTTATATAAGACTGTCTCCTACGGGGCGATCAACCTTTTATAGTCTACCTAGTACCTTATCCTAAGAAGCTTATTTCCAGTATTACCTGGATGAAAAAACCCTCTTACAAGAGCTTAACAAGATTCTGAGGCGAGACTCATCCTACTACATAACGAACCAACAATGGAGATCATAGGTATCACATACCTTCTCCCACTCAATATTTTATAATTAGAGATTTATAGATTTTTCTCAGTTATCTAACTAGCTTAGTAACTTAAAATTAATTATGTAAGTATGCTCATATTTGCATGAGAGTAGCTCTAATTTTCTATATGACACGTTACTAAAGATCATATAATAAAATTTAATTATTAAGCATAAGTGCAATATTGTCCTAATAATACCAAAGTAGTAAGCAGATAATTAACTATTAATTATTTACTAATTTATGGTAATTTAAAAATTATTTAACATTTAAATAATTCTAACTGATAAGATAATGTTTAGTATTAAAATATGGAAGATAATATCTAAAATTTAAATTAGAAAATATTTTCATAAAATCTGATCAATTTAAATAAAAGATTTAAATTTAAATATCTCAAATTTAAATTTCAACTTTTGAAATCTTAATTTAGATTTATCTTTCTTAAATATCTCCCATTATCTTATCTTTCAGATTTGAATTCAAAATTCAAATCAATATCTAATCTCATTAATTATCTACCAATCATACATTCAAATTTTAAAATTGAAAAGATATTATGATTTAAATTTAAATTTCAAATCTTCACAAAATTCGAAATTTAAAAGATCGAAAATTTTGTAGATAAAATATCTTATAATATCTCTAATTTTGAATTAAAATAAATTTAAAATTCAAAATAGATAACTAACTATCACATAATCAGTTGTCAAAATATCTATTCAAAATTTGAATTTAAAACTAAAAAGATATTATCTCATAATATCTAATTTTAAAAATTTCTATTTTAAAATACCTCTAATTATTCAAATAATAATTAAGATAATATAGATATCAATAATATCCATAATTCAAATTAAAATATCCTATCAATTCAAATTTCAAATTTAATAAGGATTTAAATTTGAATTTACCAATTTTCAGAAAACTATGGATAAATTAAATTATTTTTAAAATGAAAATAATTAAAATTACGGCCGAAAATTCAAAACGATCGGGATAAGCTGATAGACAGAATGGGAGGCCGTTACATGAACGTCAGCCTCAGGATGTTATGTGGTCACACTCGAGACAACTAACGGACTCGCAAAATGCTATGCTGCCTCGCTCAAAACAACTCCCAAGTCACAACGGGCTCGCATAGTTTTCATACGACAAATGCACGAGGCAACACCCCAAGCAGCCAAGGAACGAGAGAACACCTGCGCAGTTGGTGCACAGGAGGCTGCTTGCTGGCCATACATGGATCATATCCACACGGCCAGTGGGGTGTGCCCGTGTGGCATGCGCAGGCTGGCCACCAGTAGGGCACTCACGAATCGAATTTGCGCGACCAGCAGGGCCGTGCTCGCGCCGTATGTGTGGGCTAATCCTGTGCGGCATGTGTGGGTTGGCGACCTACAGGACATGTGTGGGGAGAACCCTCTCGGCCTGGGCACCATGCCCGTGCTGTGTGCATGGGGAGAACCTGCATGGCCTATGCATGTAGGCAAGCCATAGGCCATCCGTCAATCACATCTATATAGCTAGCAGTGTCTCACCCACATGGCTATGCACATGGATATGCCTGCATGCAAGTTACACCCACAGAGCTCATGCAGGTGCTGTAGATGTCTTCTAGCCGTGCACTACTCTGTCATTTCGTTCTTTTTTTAAATTGAAAAACATTTTTTCATTAAAAAAAAACTTAAAAACAATTAAAGATCAAAATATTTCTATACATAGTTTTATCAAGAACATAAAACATGAACCCATAAAAATTAAGAACATGCTAAAAATGAAAATAAAAAACAAACATGATCATTACCTCATAACAACATCTATTCAAATAATCATTCAAACTCATTGAATCTATTGACCATCATATAAACTAGAGCATACTTTTAATATGAACAATACCAAACATAATCAAAACCTTTCCGGAAATAAAAAAATATCAATCAACAAAAGAACAGATCGGAGTAAAATATGCTAGATTATCAGTAAAACTATGCTATGGTACCAATTGCTAGTATTCATTAGAATAAAATTCTAGAAAATATTTTTATCAAATCATTTTCAAGAACACTATAGTTTTTTAAAATCTAGAAACGAAACAAAATTGGCCGTTTAAATTTTTTTTCTTTTAAAAATATTACGGATCGTGATATAATATAAATTAACTCTTGATCTAGACAAGAACAATACTTGGATTCACTCCACAACCTTCTCGTCTTCCTGTCTATTCTAGAAAGCTGTTTTATTAATCTAGTGAGTGGTTACCTTCTTGATTCTTGACAAAAAGATCTGCAGACAAACAAGAAGACAATATTCTCAAACTGATTTCTCTAAGATAGCCGAAAAATCAAGGATGATGAATCACCTTGTGTGGCCAATTTTCTTTGTATTCCCTCTCTCTTTGTTATGCATTGAACACTCATCTCAAGGGATATTTCATGTGTAACTCATTATTCTGTGCAGTTAGAGAACTTTTCTTTTAACTCGTTATTGGGCTTGTTGGGCTCAACTGATTAATAATTATTATTTTTTAATTTGAGCTAAATATGGGACTAGATAGATCCATAAAACCCAAGCTTCAATGGACTATATGCCCACAATCATAATTAACTAATAATTATGATTAAGCCTTATCAATTAATATTGGATCACACCATTATAGGCCCAATATTGAACTCTTAGACTAAATGTTATTTATTTTTTGTGAAGCTTATTATCAAATAATTAGCTTGATCCATTTAGCATATACTATATAGATTAGTGAAATTAGAAATTTAGGTTACAATACTTAATGCTGTTTGATGCTGTTATAACTTTTTTATAACACACTAGTATTTCTATTCAAAGACTCACTTCGATAATTAGAGACTTCATTATGAAAATAGATAACACTACATTCTATGACATAGTAAAATATTTCATCTTCAATATGCAGAAGATAAATAATTTAATTTAGATATAATGAAGTAAAGAATATAATGTCTCTTACCCATAAATTGATCATACGAATAATTCTTTATTACTCATTATATGTCTCAGAATCATTAGATGTTTGCATAAGATAAACATACACATCACATGTATATCAATTGGATATAGATGAAATAGAACTTCATAACATGGATTTTATTAACAACAAATAGATAACAAATTATCCAATAATAAATTGTTTATAATATCAAAATAATAAAATATTTTATAGGACATTATTCTAACATTAAAATAGTTACCTAAATACACAAATTTATGACGTGGATAAAGTATAAGAGCAATTAGTAGTGGCTCATTGAATTTGGAATCATCTTCAATTTGCCCTTAATAATCATCATACTTTGCCCACATTACTTTAGCCATGTTTGCCAACAAACTATCTTCGTCGTCATTGAATGACAAAGTAATTGACTTTTTTTGAATTCTAGCAATCTCAATGAAGTGCCTATTAGAAGTCACATGGATTGAACCACTTAACTTCATAGTCACCTCATAAAAGTTCCTCAAAACTTTACAAAAATCCTTGCATTTTTTCAATCATTTTCACTAGGTCGCCATCTTTTTTATTCTCATCCTTCTCAACTTCTTCAAAATCTTTCATATAGTTGATATCGTATTCCATCCTTTTAAGTACTTTTTGAAACTTTGAAGTACAATCCAGCATAAAAAGGTAGAGTTCCACCTAGTTTGAATATCTAAACACAAGAGAGGTTTACCCTTAATACCTTTCTCATTCACACATTCTTTATAGTTTTTCAACGTAGAAGATGATGGCCAAATGAACCTCACCACATGAATGCTTGTAATTGATTCGTGTCTTTCTTTCAACCCCTTATTCACTATCAAAATAACAATATGGGCACAACATTTCAAGTGTAAGAACTTGCTATCAAGTATAAGACCATCTTTCTTTGTAGATAACTTTTTTTGCAAATACTTGACCACCTTATTATTAGTGGTGGCATTATCAACTATAATGGAGAACAATTTAGAAATATCCTAATCATTGAGACAAGCCTCCACCTCCTTGCCAATAGTTTTTCTCTCGTGGTCTGTAATTTGGTAAAAGTGAAGGATTTTTTTTTTGTAAGCACAATTCCTTATCTATCCAATGAGCGATTATATACGCATAGTTTATATTTTGAATTGATGTCCAGATATTTGTAGTTATCAAAAATCTCTCCTTTTGTATCATATTTTTCAACTTATTCTTCTCCTCATAATATATCTTCATGATATCCTTAGCAATGGTCATTCGAGAAGGCAATTCAAATCTAGGTTATAGTATTCTAATTAATTGCCTAAATCCTTCCCTTTCAATATGCTTAATTGGCAATTCATCTAATACAATGTATGGCGAAACTATTTGCCTATAAACCTCCTTGTTTTGTTGCACTACCACTAAACTTACTTCACCCTTTTTCTCTCATTCTTAGGTTCAAAGGACAATATCTTTTCTTTTTCTCTTCAAGCTTATTTGGAAAATTCTCCCAAATGGAAGACCCCTTATTAGGAACTAAAGGTGGTCTCTCTATCTCTCTCTTTCTCCCTCTAAGCTCTGTTGGTTTCATTTTGGGTTGGATTCTTATTTTGGGTTGGGTTCTTAGTATGAGTGTCCACTACTTCCTCCATAACCTTACATTAATAATGAGAACACAACTCAACAATATCTCAAAGACTCCAAGACAATCTATTATAAACCATATTGTCATAAATAAATAAATCTTATTATCATATTAATTGCGAACAAAGAGACATATACATTCTAAATTATATTCCAAACAAACACATTAAATTCTAAACATAACAAAAGGATATATAGAAATGACGGTCACTTGAAAACTACAACAGCTCAAAAATAATTTTTTAGCAATATGCATAGTATAACTATTAGTAATTATAACAATTAATATATTTAAAAAGAAAACAAGATGACATCAAGTAAGTTATACCAAATCAATATATTATATATAGAAAAAGAAAAAAAAATCAAAAAGTATAAACAAAAAAAAATCACAGCATGCAAATGAATACCAAGGAAAAAAAAGAACTCAATTTGATAATCAACCAAAGCCAAAGCATGCAAGGAACTTGAGTCACCATGATTTGTCAAACTTTGAAGTATTACTCGTATTCGCCCAACTCTTTTGAAAACTAAACTTAGTGATTAAAATCATAAGAAAAATGGAGCTAATTTCCAGTTATGTTTCGTTTGAGGTTGGTAGAATTAGATCTAATCTCCTTTTCCTACGGCGAGGAGAGGCAAACAGGACTAAGCCTTCACTACAAATTCGATAGAAGAGCGAAAAGAAGAGGGCATTTTTTTTAATGAAAGAAGAAGGCACCTTTGAGCACGAGAAAATTAGATTGGAGTGGAATACTCTTTGAATTAGTTTTATTTAGGAATAAGTATTCAGTTAAGTAGGTGAATAATAATTACAATTAGAATAGACTTTCAGTACTTAAAACTAAACCAAATAATAGAATGGGCTTTACTTGGGAATCAGAATTGAGAAATTATGGGAAATAGGGTTGTTTTGGCTCCAATTACTCTTTTTTTTAGCAATTTTTAGAATCTCGATTCTAGGAGTCCTTAGTCAACAAAATGTCCAAAACACCCTTTGATTGGAGTAAATCTTGTCAGAACTTTTGAGCTCACTTATTCTTATTTTTTTTCATTTTTTAATTAAAAAGGGACAAGTATTTTTTTTTATAAAAAAACATGAGAACTAGCAGCTAGTAATGGCAGTTTTAGTTTTGGTTTTTCCTATTTTTTTCTTTACTTTTCATTTGTTTTTTGAGGGAGAAAAAAAATCAATTGTGCAATAAGTGAAGCATTTGTTTGTTTATTCGAATTTAAAGGAAGGAAGATTAGTTATGACTAAGGAAGAAGAAGAAGAAATGGATTTTAAATGATAGGTTCTTTATCTTTTGTTACCATCTGTCATAAACATGTGACTCTTAGTATATGAAAAAGATAAAAAGTTTGTGGCTAAACAAATTAAAATGAATCAAGTATCAGGTTCTCTATCTTTTATTACCACCCATCACAAACATGTAACTCTTAGTTACACTAAATATGACTATTTTATTTTTTGAAATAGAAACTAAATATGACTATTAGTATGCGAAGAAGATAAAAAGAGTGTGACTAAACAAATCAAAATGAATCGAGTATCAAGTTCTCTATTCTTTGTTACCACTAGTTACAAATATGAAACTCTTAAACTAGATATATATATTAAATAAAAGTTGATCATAAATTATGACTATCATAAAATTTGTAACTATGAGTTAAAACATGTGTGACATTATGTCACATATGCTAGTCACATATCTAAAAACAATCTACTGATATTGCTCATAGCTTCTAGAACAACTCTCTGGTCCATAATTAGTTGTACATAATGGGATTGAAACTCAGAAAAACTCTATCCATAATTTGAAAAGAAAAAAAGATTTATAAATATTTGTAACGATATTAAACAAATTGTAATTATTAGTTACCACATTGTGACAACTTATAACAAAAATGTGACTAAAATAATTAAAAAAAACATAATTGAAAAATGTGTCATAAATATTATGATACATAGAAAAGGTGTTATAAATATTGTGACATATAGTCACACAAATTTCTAACTACTTCTAATCATAGTGTATCACAAAATTTCTGACATATGTGACCATCAGTCACAAAATTGTGACATTGCCTAATTTTTTAAAAACTCACAATAGTTGTAATGATGTAAAATAAATTATAATCATCAGTCATAAAATTGTGACTAATATTCATACACTAACACAATTGCTTCTCTGACTCTATCATTTGTGATGCAAATGAAGCTACTGCTCAACTACACATGCAAGAGGAAGAGTATTCACGTGAGCTTGGATGAACTAAAAGGCAGCAATCACGCGATCCATTAAGCTTACCAAGTGAGCCGATCACAAGACTTAGAGCCAAAAGATTCAAAGAGACATTAACTAGGATAATTCAACATATTGGAGAGATGGCTAATGTATAGAGGACTAATTTAAGCCCAAATCAGATCCAAGAGAGCCTAGTTACTATGATTAAGGTTCTAGAAGAGTCCAACTAAAGTATACACATTTTTTAGGTCTTTTGTACTTTTAAGAAACTTCTTCAATTTAGATTTAGTTATTTTCGGTTTTAATTATTTTAATTTTTGAAGAGGGTTGCCACATGTCAAAATAACATTAGTTGACCTTAAATTAGAGTTAAATTTGACTCCTATATAAAGAAGAGAGAGCCTTGTACAATTTTAGAGGATAATGATCAATAATATTGCAAGTTAATTGTGTTTTCTTCATTCTTGAGAAGATTCTTGAACTTATCAAGTTAACTCTTGTGGCATTCAAAACAACCAAACTTATCCCATTGATTCTTGAGTGATTCTTGAGGATTCTTGGTGTGACGTCTTTAACCTATCGTAGTTCTTGGTTCTTATCTTATTGGGTAATGGGTCAATACTCAATATTCTTGTGACTTGGTAATCTTGGGTTCGAATTCCTTTGTTGGTGCTGGGCTTCGTCACGATTGTTGACAGGGTTCATATCATTTGGTATCAAAGCTTAGGTTTCAAGGCAAGTTTGAATTATCCTTTACTTTCTTTACTGTTTCTTTGATTCTTGAATTAGGGTTACAAAAAAAAAGTTACTAGCCGAAATTTTGTGAATTAAGGATACTAGGTTTCCCAATTCGATCAAATTCTTTGTTGGCCGAAAATTTGTGAATTAAGGATACCAGGTTTCTCAATCTGATCAAACTCTTTGTCCTTGGCTGAAATTATTGCTTTAGGGATACTAGAATTATTTGGTTTCCTAATTTGAGCCAACTAGGGTCTTTTTGCTTTTGCTTGGGGTCCAAGATATTGAGGTTATACCAGGGGTCCAAGCCATTCAAGTTTTGTGTTCTCAATATCCTATTCTGATTCAAAGTCTTCATTTCTAGTTTTAAGTGGAAAAAAAATGAAAGGGGTGCGTATCCCGAAAAAAAAAATTGGGAGAAAATTGTATGAATTTTGAGGTATTGCTGAAGGCGAAGAATTCTTATTACTCATATTTCTTGCATTAGTTTCTTGAGAATTGCTTGTGAGTATTGTGATTTGATCTGGTTGTTTATCATATTGAATTGCCACTAGAGTATTCTTGAATTTGATTAAGAGTGGAAAGAAAAAAATAAAGAGTGGAAAAAGGCAAGAGTGGTGAGAATATAAGAGAGTAATAGCCATTGAGTGCCAGACACGAAAGTCAGTGAATCTTTCTAAGTGAAACATGTGAGGAAAGAGTGCTTGTGAGGTTCTAACTTTGTTTTTGCAGATTTCAATATGTCACAAAATCAAGAAGGTAACACAACCGAAGAGGTACAACAACCAACTGTTCCGAACTTACAATTACAAGCCTTGTTGGGAGAGATGAGAAGAATGATGAGAGCTGAATTAGTACCAATTCATGAGAGAATTGATATGTTGGAAGGAGAAACAGTCGTGGGACAACCTCAAAATGCTCCTATTAGGCAACCACCTAGGCGAGTGTAACTAGAGGAGCAATGGGGTGATGATGAAGATGTAAAGGAATGAGAGGAGGTGGACAAACCAACAATAAATAGGGGCAGGTTTAGGCATGATTATAAGAATAGAAAAGCTAGGATGGGTAGACCTAGGTGAGATAATGACTTGGGAGACAATAAATTGAAGATACCATCCTTCCAAGGTAGAAACGATCCTGAAGCTTATCTAGAGTGGGAGAAGAGAATGTAGATCGTCTTCAATTGCCACCACTATTCTGAGATTAAAAAGGTAAAGCTTGCTATAATTGAATTCATTGATTATGCTGTTGTTTGGTGGGATCAATTATTGAAGGAAAGAAGGAGAAATCTAGAATGCCCTGTTGAGACTTGGGATGAAATGAAAACAATCATGAGAAGATGTTTCATTCCAAGCTACTACCATCGGGAGCTATACAACAAGTTATAGCATCTAACTCAAGGATCCAAGAGCGTAGATGATTACTACAAGGAGATAGAGGTTGCTATGATTTGAGCAAATGTAGAGGAGGACAAAGAAGCTATCATGCCTAGGTTCTTGCATGGTTTAAATAGAGAGATAACGGATATGGTAGAGATGTAACATTATGTAGAGCTGACGGATATGGTGCATCAAACTATCAAAGTTGAGCAACAATTGAAACAGAGGAACTTTCCTAGGAGAGGGCTAAACTCAACTCCTACAAACTCATGGAGACTAGCCCCTAAACGGGACGAGTTCCCATCAGCCAAGCCTAAGTCCGAGTCTTCTAAGAATTTGTGGTGCCGAAACAAGGTAACACTGAATCTGTCGCTTCTAGAAATCGTGACGTTAAGTATTTTAAATGTCAAGGCAGGGGTCATATTGCTAGCCAATATCCGAACAAAAGGGTGATAGTGATAAATGCTCAAGGGGAGATTGAGACAGATGATGAATGAGAAGATGAAGATGATGACATGCCGCTACTTGAAGATGACTATAAAGGGAAGTGTGCTATAGAAGGAGAATCATTAGTGGCGAGACGAGCTCTTAGTGCGCAAGTTAAGGAAAAAAATAACAACCAACGGGAGAACTTGTTTCATACTTGATGTTTTGTGAATAACAAAGTCTACAACGTCATAATTTATGGAGAGAGTTTTACCAACGTGGCTAGTACTGAATTAGTGGAGAAATTAGCATTACCTACTATAAAGCATCCACGCCCGTACTGGCTTCAGTGGTGGAACAATTGCAGAGAATTCAAGGTGACAAAACAAGTATTGGTGGCATTTTCTATTAGCAAGTACGAAGATGAAGTGCTTTGTGATGTGGTGTCTATGCATGCATATAATGTTTTATTGGGAAGACTGTGGCAGTACGATCGGGGAGTCACATATGATGGTTTCACCAATGTACTCTTTTACCATTAAAAGGCAACCAATATCACTTGTGCCATTGCCTCTAAAACAAGTTTTTAAAGACTAACTAATGATGCAAAAGCGAGTGAAAAGAGAAAAGAGAGAGAGAGAGGCTGACACTAAGAGAAAAGAAAAAGAGAGGAGAGAAACACAGAAAAGCAAAACCATGAGTGAGGGAAAAAGACAAAATGAGAGTAATGCAACCTTATTGTGTGTAAGAGAGGAAAAATATAGTTTCATTGCAAGAAAAAGTGAGATTAAAAGAGCTTTAGTTTTACAACAGTGCCTTATAGTACTCATATACAATGAGGCTCTTTTATGTACTGATGATCTCACCGGTTCATTACTGAGCAATATTATTTCTCTTTTGCAGGAGTTTGAAGATGTATTTCCTGAAGAAATTCCTCATGGTTTACCTCCAATTCGTGAGATTGAACATCAGATTAATTTCATACCTGGTGCATCAATTCCAAACCGGCCTGCCTACAGGAGCAATCCAGAGGAGACAAAAGAACTTCAGAGGCAAGTTGGTGAATTATTGGAGAAGGCGTATGTGCATGAAAGCATGAGCCCTTGTACGGATCCAGTGCCATTAGTTCCTAAGAAGGATGGGACATGGAGGATGTGTGTTGATTGCCGAGCCATCAACAACATAACGGTAAAGTATCGCCATCCCATTCTTAGATTAGATGTTATGCTAGATGAATTGCATGGTTCTTGTGTTTTTACAAAAATTGATCTTAAGAGTGGATATCATCATATTAGAATAAGAGAAGGTAATGAATGGAAAACGGTCTTTAAACTAAATATAATTTGTATGAGTGGTTAGTGATGCCTTTCGATTTAACTAATGCTCCAAGTACTTTTATATATTTGATAAACCTTGTTTTATGTGTGTTTATTAGCAGATTTGTGGTTGTCTATTTTGATGATATCTTAATTTATCGCAAAAATTTGGAAGAACATGTAATGCATTTAAAATTTGTTTTAGATGTGTTAAAAAAAGAAAAGTTGTTTGCTAATATCAAGAAGTGTATATTTTGCACGGATAAGCTTGTGTTTCTTGGCTTTGAGGTAGACAAGGAAAAGGTGAAAGCAATCCATGAGTGGCCAACACCTACAACAATCAGCCAAGTGAGGAGTTTCCACGGCCTTGCTAGTTTCTATAGATAGTTTATGCGTGATTTTAGTAGCTTAGCTGCCCCTCTTACTGAAGTTATTAAAAAGAATGTGCCATTTAAGTGGGGGGAGGAACAAGACAAGACATTTAATCTGATCAAAGAAAAGTTAATTAATGTACCTTTACTTGTTTTACCTAACTTTGCTAAAACTTTTGAAATTGAGTGTGATGCTTCAAAAATAGGTGTTGGAGCTATCTCAATGCGAGAAGGCTGTCCAGTTGCATACTTTAGTGAAAAATTGAGTGGGACAGCTCTAAATTATCCCACTTATGATAAAGAGATGTACGCTTTAGTGAGAGCTTTGGAAAATTGGCAACATTATCAATGGCTGAAGGAATTTATGATTCACACTGATCATGAATCCTTGAAGCATTTAAATGGACAACAAAAACTGAACAAATGCCACCCAAAGTGGGTAGAATTTATTGAAAAATTTTCTTATGTGATCAAATACAAGCAAGGTAAAGAAAATATTATGGTTGATGCATTGTCCCGAAGGTATGCCTTACTTTCTACTTTAGATACAAAATTACTTGGCTTTAAGTACATTAAGGATTTATATGCACAAGATTCTGATTTTGGTAATGTGTTCAATGCATGTGAAAAAGTAGTGTTTGGTAAATTCTATAGGCACAATGGATTTTTGTTTCGAGAGAATAGACTATGTATGCCTATGTGTTCTTTGCGTGAATTACTTGTGAGAGAAGCTTATGGTGGTGGTTTGATGAGCCATTTTGGTGTGGCTAAGACTTTAGGTGTTTTGTATGAACATTTTTTTTGGCCTCATATGAAACGTGATATTGAAAGAATATGTGAAAATTGTATCACTTGTAAACAAGCTAAGTCTAAGTTGAAATCCCATAGTTTGTACATCCCTCTGCCTATACCTAGTGGATCTTGGACTGATATTTCTATGGATTTTATTTTGGGATTACTTAGGACTAAGAGGAGGAGAGATTCAATCTTTGTGGTAGTAGATAGGTTTTCTAAGATGGCACATTTCATTGCATGTTATAAAACCGATGATGCAGCTGATTTATTCTTTAAAGAAATTGTTAGGTTGCATAGTATGCCTAGGACCATTGTTTCTGATAGAGATGCTAAGTTCTTAAGTTACGTTTGGAAGACTTTGTGGGGAAAGTTAGGAATCAAGTTATTGTTTTCTACTACTTGTCATCCACAAACTGATGGTCAAACTGAAGTAGTGAATAGGACTTTGTCTTCTTTATTGCGTACTGTTATTAAGAAGAACTTGAAAACATGGGAAAATTGTTTGCCACATGTTGAATTTGCTTATAATAGGAGTGTACATTCTGCAACAAAGTTTTTACCATTTGAATTTGTTTACGGATTTAATCCATTGTCACCTTTGGATTTAACCCCTTTACCTTTGAGTGAACGTGTTAATTTAGATAGCAAGAAGAAAGCTGAATTGGTGAAATAGATTCATGCAAGGGCACGGTTGAACATTGAAAGAAGGACCAAACAATATGTCCATCAAGCCAACAAGGGACGTAAAAGGGTAGTATTTGAACCAGGAGATTAGGTCTGGGTACACTTGCGGAAAGATCGTTTTCCAGAGCAACGACGTTCAAAACTCCTTCCTAAAGAAGATGGACCATTTCAAGTGGTGGAACGCATCAATGATAATGCCTACAAACAAGAATTACCAGGTGAGTATAGTGTTAGTGCTAGCTTTAACATTGCTAACTTATCTCTTTTCGATGCAGGTGATGATTTCAGGACAAATCCTTTTCAAGAGGGGGAGAATGATGCAAATGAAGCTACTGCTCATCTGCATATACAAGAGGAGGAATATTTACGTGGGCTTAGAGGAACTAAAAGGCAGCAATCACGTGATCCATTAAGCTTACCAAGTGGGCCGATCATAAGACTTAGAGCCAAGAGACTCAAAGAGGTATTAAACGGGCTAATTCAATATATTGGAGAGATGACTAATGTATGGAGGCCTGATTTAAGCCCAAATCAGATCCAAGAGATCCTAGTTACTATGATTAAGGTTTTAGAAGAGTCCAACTAAAGTCTACACGTTTTTTTAGGTCTTTTATATTTTTAGGAAACTTTTTTAATTTAGATTTAGTTATTTTCAGATTTAATTGTTTTAATTTTTGAGGAGGGTTACCACATATCAAAATAACATTAGTTTACCTTAAATTTGGGTTAAATTTGATTCCTATATAAAGGAGAGAGAGTCTTGTACGTTTTTAGAGGATAGTGATCAATAATATTGCAAGTTAATTATATTTTCTTCATTCTTGAGAAGATTCTTGAACTTATCCAGTTAAATCTTGTAGCGTTCAAAACAAATAGATTTATCCCATTGATTCTTGAGTGATTTTTGAGAATTTTTGGTGTGGCGTCTTTAACCTATCGTAATTCTTGGTTCTTATCTTGTTAGATAACGGGTCAAGACTCAACATTTTTATGACTTTGTGATCTTGGGTTCGAATTCCTTTGTTAGTCCTGGGCTTCATCACGATTGTTGACGGGGTTCATATCAATTTGATCACTCCATTACTTCCTCTCTCTCTCTCTCTATTTTCCCATTATTCATTTATGGAAGATCTGTATCTCATAAATCTTGTTTCTCTCTCTAGAAGCCATGAGCGACCTCATTGTTAAGGCTTCTCCTATCACGACAATGCCTTTATCAAGGGACCCAACCGCAACTAACTTTCTTGGACACACCAGATCACTTCTCAACTTTCATTTCCTCTTCCTCCTCTCTCTCTATTTTCCCATTATTTATTTTTGGAAGATATCTAACTCACAAAGCTTCCTTCTCTCTCTCTGGAAGCCATGAGCGGAGCTTTGTTTGGAAAGATAAGAAAAGTTCGTTAAAAAAAAATAAAAAGTAAAAAAAGAAAGAAAAGTGAGTGAAGAGGCGAGTTTCTACGTTGTGAGGTGGGGAAAATAAAGAAAAGAAAGGACCTGCCAAAAAAAGAAAATAAGAAAAAAAAAGGAAAGTGAGAAACACTTCTCACCTAAAAAGAGATGTATATCTCATCGGGAAAAAAAATGGACAGACGGACAGTGTTGGAATGATAAGATTTTCTCTCTCCAAAATTACTACAAATGTAAAAAATTACTACTAGAAAAGTAATTCTGAAAAACACTACTATAAAAGTAAATTGGAGCCAGAATACTCATATTCTCTATAATTTCTCGTGAAAATTTCATTCCAAAACCCATTAACCTCAACCCAACACCACTTTTCACCACCTTTTACGAAGAAAGTCTTAAAGAATGGAAATGAATCAGTTTATGGGTCTAAAAATTGTGTGAATTTTCGGAGAAGTGTTTTATAAATAAATAATTTTGTGCATTATTTGCCCTAAATCGATATCAAATTTTTACTCTACTCTCTTGATTCTTAGTTTTTCTCACTAAGCTACTTCGTTTGGGTATTTATAGAAAAGAAAAAAAAAAGAAAAAAAACTTATCTTCATTCTTGTTTTCCTTAAATCTTTTTTTTTTTTTTTTAAATATTTGGATTATTTCTTTCAAGACCTAGACTTTTGCTCTTGTATGTAGCCATGGCACTTTATAGGAGTATGTTATCCCGTTGTATTTTGTATTTGATCAGAGTATTGTAGAGGAGAAATCATCCATGGGATCCAGAATTTTTCTTTTCCCCTCTAACATGTTCATGCTTATCTACTTGAATGAGAATGTATATAATGTGGAAATGCATTATTATAAATGATCAAGATCTAATCCAATAATTAAAAAAATTTAGTCCGAGATACTAGAGCCCATCATTTTATTCGAAGGTGGGGTGCTTTAAATCGAGATAGGATGCCAACACTGATAAGTGAACAATTTTAGTAGGGTGCACAAGGAAGAGGCATATTTTAGGAAAAATAAGGGCGCCTATACTAAAATTGTAAAATTTTGATTATTTAATGGGGTTAGTTTATAAGTGATGCTTTTATACGATTTGAGAGTACAGATATAGCTCCCCTAAGAATATTTGGATGAGATAATTTATTCGTTTAATAAGTGTGAGATTACCTTCTAATCCGTTTTAATACTTTTTAATCAATTAAACTTTTTACATCTTAAAATAAATCATTGTATATATATATAAAGTAAATTTATAATATATTTCTTAAATTTAGAAATAGTTTTAATCCAATCCAATAATGTATTACCATACACAATTTTATTAAACAATAAAAAGTATTTTCCCTCTAGCTGGTTGATTTTCTTATAAGAAATGTTCTTTTTTTCACATGAATTTAAAAATAGCTGCTTTTCATACCTATTTAATAAATTATCATTTTCTGACATTATTTGGCTAAATAGCCATTGTTTTGTAGATAAATTTTATGTAAAATATATCAATTTTATGTATATTATATTAATTTTTTATTAGTATATCAATTTTATACAAAATATATCAGTTTTGATAGCGTTTGATATTGGTAAGTTTATTATAAAACAAATTTATTTTGGTATTTTCGATAAATTCGGTTGTTTTTTAGTGGTATTTTAAAAAAGCGATCATTTGTCAAATAATAACCAAACAATTGGCCATTTGGCTAAGAACCCGATAAGCTATTGCACAACTCCTGCTAATTCTGATCATTGGACTCCAAATTCTTCAAAGCTAGTGTTGGGTCCACCCACATTGTGGGCTGGTTTGGACAAATACTAGGTTTTGGCCCAAGTTTAAGTTACCTTAAATGAAAAATAAGAAGAATGTAAAATTTCTTGATAGAGTCAGAAATTTTTGCCATTGGGGACTTAAAATATAACAAAATTTTCAAAAATTTATAATTAACAAATGGTATAGTTATCCTCGGCAGGTTTTCACGCTCTTTATTATATAATATAACCTTGTTATCAAGGCAATTGAAGTTATCATTGTTAATTTATATATTCATAGAAGAAAATAATACCTCTCCACAGTAGCCGTAACAATTATAGTAAGATCAACGATACTTCGACTATATAGAAAGAGGATTCAGCGTGTTTAGTGGAGAAGAAGAAAAAATGAGGAGAAGTTGAAGGGTTTCTATTTTTAATACTTGGGGAAGGGCTAGTACAACTAATTTTTTTTAACGTATTAAGAATTTTTATTTATAAATTTAACTAAAAGTACTTGAGCTTTGAGGTGAGCAATGGTCTATTTGAATTTAGGCCCCTTTTAGGTGAGCAGTGTCTATTTGAATTTAGACCCCTTTTAGCATTTCTATTTATCTCAACTAAATTCAATCGAATTTATTTATTTTTTTACAAAATGAAAAAATTCTAAATTAATGTGTGGAAATTAGTTATATATTTTTGCCACAAACAATTTTTTGAGTGGGATCTTATAGATTTACTTACAAGTTTTTCTTCTTATTTTTTTTAATATTTAAGGGTTAAATGCTCTTCAAAAATACATGACATATATATTTATAGATTCACAATCTAATAGATATTTTTTTTTTACTTATTTTTAGGTTATTTTTTTAGCTGTTAGATCATAATCTAACGACTACTATAATTTGAGTAGTTGAGAAAAAATAAATACACATTATTTAATATTTTTTTTCTATCTAATTTTTACCACTAAAAATTTGCGTAATAAATTTTAATTGAACAAAATAATATCTATAGATAAATAAAAAAAAAAACCTACTAGTGCCATATATATATATATATATATATATATATCCTTTTTAAAAAATATTTGCGGAGGCTTGAGCCCTCACTCGCAACACTATGGCTGCATGCAACCATTTTTTAAAAAGCAGCTTGGAGATTTTGTTCATTACTAAATAAGTAAAGAAGAACAGTAATCAGGAATAGAGAGCAAGAGAGGAAAAGATGAGACAAATGAAGATTATAGGGCTATTACTTGATGATTAAGTGTCGATTTTTTTACTTGATTTCACTCAATTTTGTGTGGTTAAGCGTTGCAACAAGCTCAACAAATTTAACGGTTTAGTTTTTTTGGATAATCCTTTCCGAGTTTCTCTGTTGACAAACCCAATTATGAGACATTATTTTTCTCTTTGTTGTAATTCATCTATATTGATGATGAATATGGTGTTGTTGATGCAAATATATTTAGTCTTGATGCTATGTAATCTTTTATTTTAGAGAAAATTATTATGGGCTCATTATTATTATTGAAGCTAGTGAAAGTTTTAAAGTGAACTACGTTCTCTGTTTGGATTTTCCACGCTAATAAATTGGTGTCTCACCTATAATTAAATTATTTTGTTGTTGCTTGTGGTGCTTTCTTTGATAATTAAAAACAATTTATTTCTGTGGGACCCTTTTCCAAGCCATACGCCACGTGGAAGGCCACGCGGGTCACACGTGATCTCACAATCGGCCATTGGGCCGTCCGAAGTTAGGGCCGAGCCCATTACTGACCCTGGACAGTCTGGCCCAGTCTGACCCCAACCTCGACAGCTGGGGGTCGGAAGTCCCAAGAGTCTGCCACCTGAGTACAGTGGCCCTTACCTCAATAGTTGGGAGGGTCAGAAACCCCAAGGATCTTCCGACTGAATACAATAGAAAGCAACTCACGGCTCCAGACCCAGACAGAGCATTTAATGCGATTCTGGGTAGGCGTGCGCCAGGGACAAGCCGTCCTTACAGAACGACGATTTACCCAAATCTTACTCCTGACAGATTGAAGCTATAGGAGGCGGTGGAAATCAGGCCACGGCAACACAGAGGAGATCGCAGAAATCTCGGCCTGTGACTGCTGAAAAGGATTTTGAGGAGAAAGGTACTCAGTCCTGATATTGAGACCCGCACGGTTCACAATCTCAGGACTATATAAGAGCCATGCGTTCCCGAGAGGGGCATGTACGCTTAAAAAACAGAAATATATAGAAAAGTCTGTAAACAAGAAACATATAGATTTTCATACTGAAATATTTCCTTGCTACCCTGTATCAAAGAAAAACTACTGACTTAAGCATCGGAGAGTCTTTGCAGGTAGCCACCCCCGCCTCTCCGATCTTGCTTGGAGTTCAGAGTACTTCGGGACAGCAAGGACACGTNTCTGACCCCAACCTCGACAGCTGGGGGTCGGAAGTCCCAAGAGTCTGCCACCTGAGTACAGTGGCCCTTACCTCAATAGTTGGGAGGGTCAGAAACCCCAAGGATCTTCCGACTGAATACAATAGAAAGCAACTCACGGCTCCAGACCCAGACAGAGCATTTAATGCGATCCTGGGTAGGCGTGCGCCAGGGACAAGCCGTCCTTACAGAACGACGATTTACCCAAATCTTACTCCTGACAGATTGAAGCTATAGGAGGCGGTGGAAATCAGGCCACGGCAACACAGAGGAGATCGCAGAAATCTCGGCCTGTGACTGCTGAAAAGGATTTTGAGGAGAAAGGTACTCAGTCCTGATATTGAGACCCGCACGGTTCACAATCTCAGGACTATATAAGAGCCATGCGTTCCCGAGAGGGGCATGTACGCTTAAAAAACAGAAATATATAGAAAAGTCTGTAAACAAGAAATATATAGATTTTCATACTGAAATATTTCCTTGCTACCCTGTATCAAAGAAAAACTACTGACTTAAGCATCGGAGAGTCTTTGCAGGTAGCCACCCCCGCCTCTCCGATCTTGCTTGGAGTTCAGAGTACTTCGGGACAGCAAGGACACGTGGACAGTTGGAGAATACAGCATCAGTAGTTCGAGACACGTGGACGGCTAGTGAGAAACCGCTCCAATAGTTTGGCGCCATTCGTGGGAAAAGGTTGAGCATGGAAAAAAGAGTAAGAGACTCACGACCGCACTCTCCCCGAATAAAAAAGCCATACAACGTCAGATGGCACCCTCAAGAATGACAACCAAGAGCACACGTCCCGACGCCGAAGGAAGCTCCCGAGAAGCACGATCAGATCTAGGGCAGAAGCTGGATCAGATGCTTGCTGCCCTAGCGGAAGCAAACAGGAAGGCAGAGATGGCCCACGAGGCCGTCCTGGGTTTAAGGGATGAGGTCGCAGAGGTACGCAGAGATAACGCTCGCCTTGAAGGTTTGCTGGCAAGTGAAGATAGGACCCAGTGGAGGGAAGATTTCGACGAAGAAGTCCAACAAGAGTTCGGAAGCCAACCGCGGGGAGAAGCTCTCGCCCCATCCGGTTCACGGGTGCAGGGGGTACGGCAAAGCCAGTCAAGACCCTTCCAAACCAGGGGAGCAACGGGCGAAAGACACCATGAAAGCCCTGGGGGTACGCCCTCCGACTGGAAGCAAGAGATGATGACAGAGTTAGGTAAAAGACTCGGCAACCATCATAGCCAGACCCCCGATGATCTGGCAGAACAAACTGTGCGTGGCATCAACCGGATGGCTTTCGCTGACTGGATCCAGATGGAACCCAGACCGAGGGATTTCATGACCTCGACCTTCAGGTTGTTTGAGGGGAAAATCGACCCCCTCGACCACATATACCACTTCCAGCAGAAGATGGCCTTAGAGACCAGGGATGAGGCCGTGACTTGCAAAGTCTTCTCTACGACCCTTGTGGGATCAGCCCTACTATGGTTCAGGCAGCTCCCGGAAAAGTCCATAAACGAGTTCAAAGACTTCTGCAGACTTTTCCTGAAACAGTACGCAGGTATCCGAAGACAACAAAAAACCATGCGAGACCTGGACCGTTTGGAGCAGGTCGCAGATGAATCCCCGCGGGAATACCTCTCATGTTTCCTCGAGGTAATGTCACTGATCCATAACGCCGACTCGGTCCAAGCCGCAGGCTCGTTCATCTGGAGCCTACAGCTAGGATCAATGCTATCAGACCACCTCCTTCTAAATCTTTCGTACGATATGGCGAATGTCTAAGCAAAGTCGGAAGGGGTATTCAGGGTGCTAGAAAGCCACCAAAAGGTGCCCAAGACCTCTGCCGCAATAACAACGACGCCAGTATAATCCCCGACCCCGCAAGGGGTGAAGAGGCCCTCATCAGGTCAAGGGCTGGCTCCGAAGCAGGAAGTCCCCGTCCGAGACGGTCTGGAGGGAGGCAAGAGGAGGAAGACGACCCGTGATCCTCTGCTTAAGTACGAGCTCAATACGCCGGTCGACGTGATCTACCTCCAAAACAGGGACAAGGGCATTTTCAAAGACCCACCCAAATTTGGCATCCCTGAACATATGAAGAACAGGAACAGGTACTGCCAGTTCCACAAAGACTTCGGGCACGACACTGTCCACTGCCGCAACCTTTATGCTCAGGTCATGTTGGTGATCCACGCTGGCAGGTTGAAGCAGTACGAAAAAACCGACGAAGCCCAGCCGAGGCAAGACATCACCAGGACTGAGAAAGGAAAGTAGGCCCAAGCCTCTGGGTCAGGAGAACAGACCCTCAGGATAGTGCCGACCATTGTGGGCAGGCCAGAGCTGACCCACGATCAAGAGGAAAAAGAAAGATGCCTCAAAAGAGCCGAGGGTAGGGCGAAGCGCTTAAGGGGGATGGGACACTCCGTTAACCACTTGATATCGGGAGAAAGCTGCACATCTGCCACCCCCATCGTTTTCACCCAGCAAGATCTAACCACGGTGTGCCATCCTCACGACGATCCCTTGGTGATTAAACTGCAGATCGGCTCCACATTGGTTGGAAAGGTCTTGGTCGATGGTGGAAGCAGTGTCGATATCCTATTCCTCAGCACATTCGAGAATATGGGTCTGGATAGAAGCGCACTCAGGCCAACCTGTCAACCGTTGTTCGCTTTCGACAGCACAAGGGTCTGCCCTTTGGGTGTCGTGACCCTTAATGTCTGTGCAGCCGAGAGATGCTTGGACGTGGATTTCATCTTCATTAATTGCCAGTCTTCCTTCAACGTCATCATGGGAAGGGGATGGATCCACGCCATGCATAGGGTCACTTCCACCCTCTATCAGGTCTTAAGATGTCAATCAAAGGACGGTACATACACGATTGACATTAAGGGGGACCAGGCCTCTGCAAGGAAATGCTTTTCAGCCGCCCTGAGGGGAGCCGACGCGAGTGCAAGCGCCGCAACCGAGTGCAAGCGCCGCGACCGGGGATGGATAGTAATCAAAGGACCGCCTGCCAGCGTACATGAGACAAATCAAAGAAGAGTCTGATGGTCCAGAATCCACGATTGAGGAGCCGGTAGCAGTCTCTTTGAAAGAGAAAGAACCGGCGAAGGTGATCCTAATCGGGGCCTTATTACATGAGGAGCAAAAGAACGAAATGTTGGGATTCTTAAAACGGAATGAGGACGTCTTTGCATGGTCCCATAATGATATGCTAGGGATAGACCCCACACACTCCTGTCACCGGCTGAATATAGACCCCCATTTCCCCTCGATCAGGCAAAAACCCTGAAGATTCGTACTAGAGAAAAATAGAGCGATCAACAAGGAGGTAGAAAAGCTACTGGAGAGTGGTCTAATCAGGGAATGTGTATACCCGCGATGGGTTTCTAATCCGGTAGTGGTGAAAAAGAAAAATGGCGACGACCATATTTGCATAGATTTCACTAACCTGAACAAGGCCTGCCCGAAGGATAGTTTCCCCCTGCCAAGAATCGACCAAATGGTAGACGCGATGGCAGGATTCAACAGAATGAGCTTTCTGGATGCCTACTCCGGATACAACCAGATCCCCCTTGTACGCAGAAGACCAGATCCACACGGCTTTTATCACAGAGCGAGGTCTGTACTGCTACAAGCATATGCCGTTTGGCCTGAAGAACGTGGGGGCAACCTACCAAAGGTTCATGAATAAGATGTTCGCCAGGCTGCTAGGAAAGACTATGGAGGTCTACATCGACGACATAGTCGTGAAGAGCAGGGAGGATTCTGACCATCTGAGGCACCTGGACGAATGTTTTCAGATCCTGAGGTAGCATCAGATGCGTCTGAATCCTAAGAAGTGTGCATTTGGGGTATCCTCTGGGCAATTCTTGGGGCATATCGTGAGCCGGAGGGGTATTGAAGCAAATCCGACCCAGCTGACCTCGATCGCGAATGTGCAGAGACCCTCATCCGTTCGAGAGGTCCAACGCCTGGCCGGGAAGGTAGCCACTCTCAGCCGATTCGTATCCAAGATGTTCGACCGATGCAAGCCTTTCTTCCAATGCCTGAAGAAAAACTCTACTGCCATCTGGGGGGAAGAACAGGACAGAGCACTGGCAGACCTCAAGCTGTATCTGAGTCACCCACCTATCCTGGCTTCCCCATCAGAAGGGGAGCATCTGTACGCCTATTTAGCAGTGTCTGAAGTAGCGATCAACGCCGTACTATTCATCGAGCAAGACGGTAAATAGAAGCCGGTGTTTTATATAAACCGCATACTCCTAGATGCCGAAACCCGAT
>JXTB01000073.1:667345-712087 GCA_002914805.1 Parasponia andersonii
GTGCGAAGAGTAAACTACTGTGCAAACAAAAACTTGCCAGCAGACCTCGAAAAAGCCCGCACTTTGGGACTCACGTCGATCGTCGACGACCCGAGAAAACGTGCGAAGTCGAAAAAGCTCGCACTCTGGGACTCACGTCGCTCGCCGACGACCCGAGAAAATGTGCGAAGAGTAAACTGTTGTGCAAACAAAAACTTGCCAGCATACCTCAAAAATGCGCGCACTCTGGGACTCACGTCGCTCATCGACGACCCGAGAAAACGTGTGAAAAGGAGATAGCTGCGCACTAAAAACTTGCCAGCAAACCTCGAAAACGAGCGTACTCTGAGAATCGAATCGTGCAATAAAACACTTGTCGATGACCCAAGAAAACGTACAAAGGAAAAAGGGCTGCGCAATCCAAAAGCAACCAACAGACCCCCAAAGGAACACTTTTAGCTACAGAAGAGCTAAAGGAAGGCAGGGTCGGAACCCACCCGTTGGAAGTGGACCCTCCCTAAGGAATGTTTTGACTACACGAAGAGTTAAAGGGAAACAGACTCTAGCCAGGGGATGATCTACCTTTGCATGGTCAGGGTGTGAACGGATTTGGAGTCTATCCGTTGGAAGTAGTCAAGAGGCAGGATTAAACGTGAAGATAGAAATCAAAATTAAAACCTGTTTATTATCTCCTAAAAGTACAAAGCACGTGGCTAATGGTGGTGAGCACTCATGAACCCTACTTGCGGGATGCAGTTCTAGTGCGGACTCTTAAGTAGACGTCGGAGTGATAATGCTCTGTTTATTCCCGATAAGAGCCAAGCCCAGGCCTTCTCCTTTGCAACGACGGATCCAAACAATGGTCAACCAATCCTTGGAGCTGATTTTGAGCACGGTCCCACTTGGGGTCAGAAAAATCCAGCCACACGCGCAGGTCAAACTCTGCCAAAGCAAGTTATAACAAGGGTTATACCTCCATGAAACTGGATGGTACAGAAACTTGCACCCCTACCCATCCTCAGAACCAATCTTGGCAGTGATGACCTAAGTAAGACTCACTACTAGTCCGAAATCGAGTCCATACAATTATTTATACAGACGGTCGGACACGGTCAACAAAGAAACCTCCTTAGAAGGGTCAGCGTCGCCCCATCGTCGTCACTGTCAGACAAAAGGACGACCCTGCCCCTCTTCTCCACCCGGCCCTCTTTTTCATTGGATGAGCCAACCTCGCGTTGCCACTGCATAGGGACCGGGGGAGGGGAGGAGAGCCTGGACTTCAATCTCGGAGCTCCCCACTGAGCTCGGCGATCTCTCCGCCGAGGCTAACAGCACTCGATTTCGAACCGGAGTCAGGGGTGGACAAGATCACTGCAGCAGACCCCCCAGCTGGACTTGGCATCGCCTTTTCCTCGAGCATGATTCGGATGGCAGACGGTCGCCCGGGTGGAGATCCACCTGCGTCGGAACGGGGGACCGCTAGTTTTTCCCCTCCCGAAAGCACCACGAGGCGCCGGCCAGCGGATGCCTTGGCACGAGCTTTAGATGCTGCGGCTCCCCCCTTGACGGGTGAGGGGCCAGCCGACGGGTCTGACTCAAAATCTGTGAAGAAAAAACAACGAGATTAGTTTGCGGTCGCGGTCCGACCCACAAGGACTCAAAGATTTGAAAATAAACTCACCCCTAGCCCTCTTGGGGGCGGCGTTTTCTTCCTTGCGGAGCCTGACGCACTCCGCGGCCACAAGCCTCACGGCCTCCTCGAGCTCGTGATTGGACGGCGCTACCAGATCGTTGGTACCCGCCAACTGACTTGAAGCCGTAACCTGCCGACTCACCATGGTGATCCGGTCACTTTCGTCCTGGCGAAATCGGTTCAGGGCGGAGGCGTCGAGTCAGCTCCTCAGGTGCTTGGTGATGACCCAGGTATCTAAGGGGAATGGAAGGTATGAAACCATCCTAGGCATCAGGTTCATCGTTAGGGGGTTGAGGACGGCTTGAATGTGCCTGCATTCCCCCGGAGAGCTGAAGATTATGATCCCCTCCAGGCTTTTGAGCCGCCCAGCCGACAGGTGCGGCTTAAACCTATTTTCTTCTGCTGAGGCTGCACAAGACAAAGTAGCATGAGCAATAATATCGGGAGAGGGCCCAGACTCAAAGATCACGACCTAACACTTACTCTGCAGGAAGACTAAAGGGACTTGGAAATACTCTCCGTTCACCCAAGGGGAGCACCACGCCCCACCAACGGCATAAAGCCTGGCGTGGGAGTCCCATTGTTTGTCTGACCGCGGCAACCCCTAAAAGATGTGACGCCCTGGCAGTGGCTGGAGGTAGAAGGTGGGGTAGGAACCCTTCTTGGGGATGAGAATAAGCTTATAAGCATAAAAGACCACCTCCAGGTCGATATGCATGTTATAGATAACTGACAAGGCAGAAAGCCCCATCAGAATCATAATCCCGTTTGCATTCAGCTGCATCGGATAGATTCCCATCAGAGCAAAGAATTGATAAATCAGAGGAGGAAGAGGGAACCGCAGCCAGTCCAGATGCTTCCTGCCTAGGACGATGGAACCCTCGGGGGCGCAAGGACGAAGGTACCAATCTGCCGGGCCCTCAACCCATTGCAACGTTACTCCTCCAGGGAAGCAGAGCTGCCTCCTCAGTGAATCTAGCTCCGAATCTACAACGAGTTGCAATTCCTGATTTTGACTTGAAGCCATTGTATCAAAACACGACTAAAAAAAGTGAGAGTCTTTAGAGGAGAAGGAAGCAGAAACCCTAGGATTTTATGAGGTTGGAATGATTGAAAATTTTAGTAAAATAGCAAATGAACACAATTACAGTTTTTATAGAGGAGAAGCCGAAGAGTTTTTTCTGAAAAAGGGGAGAATAAGGGAAACCGAGCAGTCAGAACTTCAAAATTCAAACAGATCTCGTGATATGGGATGGCGTACCTCCGCATCGGTAAGAGGGGAACCACGTGCGTCCCCCAGATTAGAGGAACGGAGAGACGATTTCCCCACTTGATGGACACGAGTCCGTCAAGTAGGGAAATGGGGGCAGTTGTGGGGCCCGTTCCCAAGCCATACGCCACGTGGAAGGCCACGCGGGTCACACGTGATCTCACAATCGGCCATTGGGCCGTCCGAAGTTAGGGCCGAGCCCATTACTGACCCTGTACAGTTTGGCCCAGTCTGACCCCAACCTCGACAGCTGGGGGTCGGAAGTCCCAAGGGTCTGCCACCTGAGTACAGTGGCCCTTACCTCGATAGTTGGGAGGGTCAGAAGCCCCAAGGGTCTTCCTACTGAATACAATAGAGAGCAACTCACGGCTCCAGACCCAGACAGAGCATTTAATGCGATCCTGGGTAGGCGTGCGCCAGGGACAAGCCATCCTGACAGAATGACGATTTACCCAAATCTTACTCTTGACAGATTGAAGCCGTAGGAGGCGGCGGAAATCAGGCCACGGCAACACAGAGGAGATCGCAGAAATCTCGGCTCGTGACTGCTGAAAAAGATTTTGAGGAGAAAGGTACTCAGTCCTGAGATTGAGACCCGCNTTTCAAAAATTTATAATTAACAAATGGTATAGTTATCCTCGGCAGGTTTTCACGCTCTTTATTATATAATATAACCTTGTTATCAAGGCAATTGAAGTTATCATTGTTAATTTATATATTCATAGAAGAAAATAATACCTCTCCACAGTAGCCGTAACAATTATAGTAAGATCAACGATACTTCGACTATATAGAAAGAGGATTCAGCGTGTTTAGTGGAGAAGAAGAAAAAATGAGGAGAAGTTGAAGGGTTTCTATTTTTAATACTTGGGGAAGGGCTAGTACAACTAATTTTTTTTAACGTATTAAGAATTTTTATTTATAAATTTAACTAAAAGTACTTGAGCTTTGAGGTGAGCAATGGTCTATTTGAATTTAGGCCCCTTTTAGGTGAGCAGTGTCTATTTGAATTTAGACCCCTTTTAGCATTTCTATTTATCTCAACTAAATTCAATCGAATTTATTTATTTTTTTACAAAATGAAAAAATTCTAAATTAATGTGTGGAAATTAGTTATATATTTTTGCCACAAACAATTTTTTGAGTGGGATCTTATAGATTTACTTACAAGTTTTTCTTCTTATTTTTTTTAATATTTAAGGGTTAAATGCTCTTCAAAAATACATGACATATATATTTATAGATTCACAATCTAATAGATATTTTTTTTTTACTTATTTTTAGGTTATTTTTTTAGCTGTTAGATCATAATCTAACGACTACTATAATTTGAGTAGTTGAGAAAAAATAAATACACATTATTTAATATTTTTTTTCTATCTAATTTTTACCACTAAAAATTTGCGTAATAAATTTTAATTGAACAAAATAATATCTATAGATAAATAAAAAAAAAAACCTACTAGTGCCATATATATATATATATATATATATATATCCTTTTTAAAAAATATTTGCGGAGGCTTGAGCCCTCACTCGCAACACTATGGCTGCATGCAACCATTTTTTAAAAAGCAGCTTGGAGATTTTGTTCATTACTAAATAAGTAAAGAAGAACAGTAATCAGGAATAGAGAGCAAGAGAGGAAAAGATGAGACAAATGAAGATTATAGGGCTATTACTTGATGATTAAGTGTCGATTTTTTTACTTGATTTCACTCAATTTTGTGTGGTTAAGCGTTGCAACAAGCTCAACAAATTTAACGGTTTAGTTTTTTTGGATAATCCTTTCCGAGTTTCTCTGTTGACAAACCCAATTATGAGACATTATTTTTCTCTTTGTTGTAATTCATCTATATTGATGATGAATATGGTGTTGTTGATGCAAATATATTTAGTCTTGATGCTATGTAATCTTTTATTTTAGAGAAAATTATTATGGGCTCATTATTATTATTGAAGCTAGTGAAAGTTTTAAAGTGAACTACGTTCTCTGTTTGGATTTTCCACGCTAATAAATTGGTGTCTCACCTATAATTAAATTATTGTGTTGTTGCTTGTGGTGCTTTCTTTGATAATTAAAAACAATTTATTTCTGTGGGACCCTTTTCCAAGCCGTACGCCACGTGGAAGGCCACGCGGGTCACACGTGATCTCACAATCGGCCATTGGGCCGTCCGAAATTAGGGCCGAGCCCATTACTGACCCTGGATAGTCTGGCCCAGTCTGACCCCAACCTCGACAGCTGGGGGTCGGAAGTCCCAAGAGTCTGCCACCTGAGTACAGTGGCCCTTACCTCAATAGTTGGGAGGGTCAGAAATCCCAAGGATCTTCCGACTGAATACAATAGAAAGCAACTCACGGCTCCAGACCCAGACAGAGCATTTAATGCGATTCTGGGTAGGCGTGCGCCAGGGACAAGCCGTCCTTACAGAACGACGATTTACCCAAATCTTACTCTTGACAGATTGAAGCCGTAGGAGGCGGCGGAAATCAGGCCACGGCAACACAGAGAAGATCGCAGAAATCTCGGCTCGTGACTGCTGAAAAAGATTTTGAGGAGAAAGGTACTCAGTCCTGAGATTGAGACCCGCACGGTTCACAATCTCAGGACTACATATATAAGAGCCATGCGTTCCCGAGAGGGGCATATATGCTTAAAAAACAGAAATATATAGAAAAGTCTGTAAACAAGAAACATATAGATTTTCATACTGAAATATTTCCTTGCTACCCTGTATCAAAGAAAAACCACTGACTTAAGCATCGGAGAGTCTTTGTAGGTAGCCACCCCCGCCTCTCCGATCTTACTTGGAGTTCAGAGTACTTCGGGACAGCAAGAACACGTGGACAGTTGGAGAATACAACATCAGCAGTTCGAGACACATAGACGGCTGGTGAGAAATCGCTCCAACAGTTTCACTCGTGGATCTTTTTTCGTTCATTAGTATTGTTGTAACAATTCATTGACCCAATATGTTTTATGTTTCTTTATTTTTAGTAGAGAATGGATTTCTGCATTTGAAAAAAAAAAAAAAAACATTGGGTGATAAACTTTAGCGCGGCTTACTATAGACTACAGTGGAGGAAAGAAGGTGGTTCCTTACAGAATACCATAAACTCGCCTAAGACGTGGTACCTAATGGTAACGATAAAGTACAATAAAACTTCCCTAAAATATATGGTTACTTCTTTTGAAAGAAAATCGTGCTTGTTTTTATCATCTTATTTCAATTTTAAGTAGATTTTTTTATTTTATAATTATATCTGAGAAAGAAATAACTTTATTATTTTTTTTTAGTTTATAGTGTTTGTATTATATACATTATTACTTAAAATCAAAATATTGGCGCCAATCAATTAAGAAATGGATGTATAGACCCTTACAACGGACTCCACACAATATTATATATATCTAAAAAAAAGCACGGGGAATGCTGTTCGTGCCGTCTACATTTATTGTACAAAAAACGGTAACATTTTTCTTTTTCTTTTTTTTTTTTGCCCTTCTTCGTGTTGCCTGACGATTTTGCCATTGGGATTGATCTATGTGGTAATAGTGTGTGTGTGGTTTTTTTGTCCTTTCGGTTTTATTATTTGTTGTTTGTCCAAAAATGCCCTCCTCTATTTGTTTTGTGTGGGGGAATGTATGTGGCTTTTTTGTCATTTCAGTAGTACCTTGTTGTCTCTGCTAACTCTGTCTGATGGGATTCCTTTAGGTGGTTCGACAATTTCGCCCTTGGGATTACTTCCTGTGGTAATAGTGCGTGTGTGTGGTTTTTTTGTCCTTTCAGTTTTCTTATTTGTGGTTTGACGAAAATGTCTTTTTTCTATTTAATTTGTGTGAGGGATTGCAGCTGGCCTTTTCGTCATTTAGGCGGTGCTTTGGTGTCTCTGCCTACTGTTGGTCTGACAGGGTTTTGACCATTATTGCCTTTTGTTCTAATGCTTTTTCCTTTCGTTAGCTAACTATTCATCTCCCTCTCTCTATTCCCGGATCTCCCCTCTCTGCTTCTCTCTCTAATTTTGTCCCTTTCTGAGCATGGGCATCCCTCTTTGTCCTCTTGGTCTTGATGGCTTCTCTCTACTCCATTTCATATGGGTCCCTTTTTCCCCATTATTTTCCCCCCTTCCCCACTTTTTGTTTTTTGATTTTTTTGTGCGTTCATTGTTTCTTCTCTGCTTGTATTTCAAGTGTGGTATGTTGTATAGTGACCTCCTCTCTTTCTCTGGTATTCTTTCTGTTTGAAACTCTGCTCTTTAGAAATTATATTTTATTTTGTGTGATGTTTGTTGTATTTGTTTCTTAGATTGTATTCAGGTTTTATCTTTGTTGATCTATGAAATTGCTTATGTTTTTTCTAATTTTTTTATCATGAAAATTTCTGAATCAGGTTCTTGAGCATTCTCGGAATGATTTGTTTTTTTTTTTTTTATTTTCACCTATTTGACATTTGTTGCTCCTTTCTGAATTTTTTGGGTGTTGATTCTTCCCTCTATTTTCAGTTTAGATAATCTTTTACTCTATGTTAACGATGTCAGAATTGGTATTTAATGCTATATTGATATTTTGTTATTATTCACATTTAGAAAAAAAAAATGACAAAATGTAGTGAATTGACTAAAAATATCTGGATTTCATGTTAGTGGTCTGAGTGTTTTTTTTTTTTAATACATGTATTATTAATAGATTTTTTTGTGTTGATCATTATCCCAATTTTTTCTTTATATGATTTGTAAGCTTGCATTTATGGGATGAGACATATTATTTAATTCTTTCTTGATATTTTCTTATTATGTAAATTGGAAAAAAAAAGAGTAGAAAAATGACAGTTTCGTGTTCAATAAGCCTCTGAGTCTTTTTTTTTTTTTTCCCTTTTAAAGATTTTTTGCTTGGAATTTGTTAATCCTTTTCTATTTTTTTAGTATTGATTATTGCCTCCATTTTCACTTTAGACGATTTGTTATTTTGTACGAGTGATCTCAGAATTCTTATTTAATGCTATACTGATATTTTATTGTTATTGAGACTGCGAGAAAAAGCTAAAAAAAAGTTAAATAGATTAAAATATCACGATTTCGTGTTAGTGAGTTTTTTTTTAAAAAAGAAATGTATGTGATGTCACTAGATTTTTTTGGTCTTAATAATTATGCTAATACCTGCTTTGATGATTTGTCGGTTTACATTTATGAGAAGAGACCTATCATTGAATGCTTTCTTGATATTTTCTTCTCATTCATATTGGAAAAAAAAAAAAGAATAAAAAAAAAAGAAAAATCAAAATTTCATCTTGAGTAAGTTTATGAGTCTTTTTCCTTTTCCTATTTCAGTTTATTTAATAGATGTATTATTATTAGGGTGTTGGCTTCATATATTGCCATGTGTCCAGTTTGCTTTTCTTAATATTTTCGATGCTTGTTTTACTGCTGTTTAATTATATAAATATATATATATATACTACAGTCATTCATTGTATTTTCTATATCCTGCCCGTCCCGTCTCTATCTCGGTTGCTTCCAAAACTCTCTGTAAGTTTATTATTGGCTTCTTTAACCGTGCTTATTATAGTTTTATCCCTTATCTTACTCTCTCCATAACCTGTATCTGTCTGAACTTGGTTTGCAAGGCTTTTTCTTGACACTGTATCAGGTACTTTTAACATTCATTATGATCTGTTGTGTATGTTCTTCAGTTTCTCTGAGTTATAACTAAGTTTTGTCATGTTCTTAATTAATGTGAATTCTATATATTATATGTGCAGCATATAAATATTTATTGTTTTTGTTGTTGTAATAAATGTTATCCACTGTTAATCATGTTATTAAATTCTGTTATTGATACTGAATTGAGTTCGTTTTATTGTGTTGTTTCTTAGTGTACATTCTTTCAGTATTTATGTTTGTATTTTTGTTCTTGGTTTCTGATTTAGTTACATTCTGGTATGTTCTTTATTTTCGTCCTTATATTCCTAGATTAGAAATTAGAAAATGTTTCTATGTTTTACTACAGCTTTTTATGTCTGATATTATCTCTCTTTTTGCTCTTTCGTTAAATATTTGTATNTTTTTTTTTTTTTTTTTCTCTCTCTCTCCGTCTTTGTGTATGTGTGTTAACTATTAGTCTTTGTGTGTTCTGTTTCCAAAGTTGTGCAACTATGCACCATGAAATGAACTGATTTCGTTGTACAAATAAGAACAACATTTTATCCCTTCCTGCTTCCTGCCTCTCTTCTTTCCTTAGTTTTCTTGGGCTTTGAGGGGCACCATTTGGTGGTATTGTCCTCGAGATGCTTTTCTGTGATTGCTTTGTGGGTACAACTTTTTGGTCTCTTTTATCTTCGTTATTTGTGTAATGGTGTGGTTGTGGTTTTTTTGTCCTCTCAGTTTTATTATTTGTGGTTTAGCAAAAGTATTCTTCTCTATTTGTTTTGTTTGAGGGATTGTGCCTGGCTTTTTAGTCATTTTAGTGGTGCTTTGGTGTCTTCGCCAACTCTAGGTCTGATGTAGTTTTGACCATTATTGCCTTTTGCTCTCTTTTATTTGTCAACTGTTCATCTCTTTCCTCTCTACTTTGAGATCTCATGTCTCTACTTTTCTTTCGCATTTTATCCGTGTCAGAGCATATGTATTTCTCTTTTGTATCTATATACTCTATATGATCCATTTTTCTGTTTTTGTAACTCCCTATAAAACGGATAAAATTTCTAGACTTCGAAAAATAAAATGTATCTAAAAGGAAAGTATATTTTCCCTTCTTCCTAATTCTCTTCTTTTTTTGCATATTAGTTTATATCCATTTCCCCATTATTTTTCCCCCAACTTTCGTTCCAAAATTATTTTTTCTTTCCTATCGCCTTTATGCACTTGGTAGGTTTTGGGCAAACCTCTATTATACTCCTATGATTTCGTCCTTATTTCATTGGCATAATATATATGGAGGATTTTCATGCATAGTGATAATGTTTCAGATGTTTGTCTAATTACTAGAAACATCTCTACAAAAGAGTTTCTTAGGTAGTTAGATAGAGATTTTAAAAAACGTTATCATAGTAACTTGCCATATATTAATGACACTTTGATGTATCTGAGCCAAATTTTGTACATATTCATATATTTACTTAGATATATTTGTCTGTATATGTTATGTATTTAAAATAATAGCAAAAAATTAGTTATACGTGATTGCTGGACAATATTAGCCTTCTTATCCGTGAAGAAAAGAATGAAGAGGTTATTGTGAAGGAAAGTAGGAAAAGAGAGAAAACAAAAGATTGTAATGAATTTTGTTGTTATTATGTATTTAATTCACATGTATTATTCAATATTTTCTATATTTTATTTGGAAAACTGTAATTCCATAACTAATTAGAATATTATGCAAAAGATTTGATCTCGAGAATTTACATATTGTGCCCACGATTTGATTACTGTCACTTTCAATAATAAAATAGATATTTAGAGTTGGTTGATATAGCTTATATATGAAAATAGTTGATATAGCTTTTATATATATATATATATATATATATATATATATATATATATGCAAGAGTATAATTTCGAAAATCTACAAACAAAAACGCTATAAATACTTCAAATATATTCCTCTGATTATAATATTTATAATGACGATTCGGAATATAGTTAACGTAAAATGCCTATTATTTAATACATAAATAAGATCTATAATACTCCTTGAACTTTTAACAAAAATGTATTTACACAATAACATCTGTTTTTTTGTCCCACTCTTCTTTCTTTATGTAGATAAACAATAAGATAATGAATGACAATTACGCATTTTCTAATTTTCTTATTGTCAGTAAGTGCGTCATCATTGTCTTTTAAATATAGATTGCGTACCTAGCAATGATAATATTTTAGATCATCGATACGGAGATTCTAGTATAATTTCAAAAATTATTCACGAGTCACGGAGATTCTAGTATAATTTCAGAAATTATTCACGCGTCGAGACTCACTTTAATATCAAATTTTATAAATTCTGAAAGATATTTATTTGATATAGCTGAGTTATCAGTGTCAACCAATTCTAATACACAAAGTAATCCCTTCATTTCTTTTATAAAAATAGGGAAAATAAATATCATTATTATTATAAGTTTAATTTATTATACATTTTCTCACTTCTGACCCTTCTTTGATACAGCTAAGTCATCAGTGTCAACCAATTCTAACACACAAAGTAATTTCTTTATTTCCTTTTTAAAAATAGGGAAAAGAAATATCATTATCATTATAAGTTTAATTTATTATACATTTTCTTACTTTTGACCCTCACCAACAACAAATTACAAGTGATATTAATGAATATCACGATCTTGGAGCATGATTTTATATCTATAAATATTGCAGCACATCATTTTTGTTCGATGAGTTTACCAAAAATGCCTATCCATCAAAATATAATCTATGCTGTAAAGATGGAAAATTATCCACCAAAAAATCTCCCTTATATTTCCAAAAAAATATTCGAACTTTTAATTCTATATTTGCTTTCATATCTTTCGGAGCAAATATAGAACAAAATACAAGAATTTTAGATGGTCCATATATTTTCAAAATTAGTGATCAAGTACATCATCTTATGGGATCTTTATTGCCAATAAATAATAATCCTCCTAGATTTTTCCAGTTATGCATATATGATATAGAAAACAAAATTGAAAAATCAAATGTCAACATTTTCATTTGATGATGGATTGAGGGAATTGACAGAATTCATTGTTGAAAAATTAATTCACATACTTAATAAGAATAATGAATTAGTCAAGCTTTTCTGTATGGTTAAAAATAAATACAACGAGAATGAAGTTCCATCTATGAAATTAAAATTAATAGGATGATAACCTATCAATAATAATCAATATGAATTACTCACTTCAAATGATATAAGAGGATTAATTGTTGGAGATATTGGTGAATATAAAGAAGGAAGAGATATTATCATAAAAGACAAAACAAACACCTTACAAAGAATCACAAAAATGTATCAATCTCATATGCCTCTACAATACCCCATTTTATTTCCATACAGAGAAGATGGTTATAGAACTAAGTTAAATTAGAATATAGACAGATCAAGAAATAAAGTGCTTATGAGAGCATTATATTGTTATTAATTACAACAAAGTGAAAATATAAATAATATTTTATTCAAAAGTGGTAGACTCTTTCAACAATATGTAGTTGATGCATATGTCTCTGTCGAAGAAGATCAATTAGACTATGTTCAAAAAAATCAAAACAATTTGAGAATTGACATTTATCAATGTGTCCAAGACATCGTCACAAGAGAAGACACAGATACAAGAGCAATTGACATAAAAATTATTCTCCTATCTAGCTATACTGAAAGTCCCAGATATATGATCTAAAATTATCAAGATGCAATGACAATATGCAGATAATATGGAAATCTTGATTTATTCACAATATTTACATGCAATCCTAAATGACCCGAAATAACACGTACTTTAAATAAAATTCCCAGCCCAAAACCCGAAAATAGGCCATATATAATTACAATAATTTTTAAAATAAAATTAAACCCAACTCTTATCTACTATTAAAACTGATAAAATTTTTGGCACAATTGTCGCAGATCAGACATTATTATCTTATATAATAAAACAAAACAAACAAAAAAATTGCTAATCTTCATCTTTAATTAAAACTAATATATTTTCTCTGTTTTTTTGTCTTTATTTTATTTTGTAGATTTATATGTTATTGAATTCTAGAAGCGTGGTTTAACCTATTCCCATTTCTTATTTTGGCTACATCCTAATAAAAAATTATCTGAACCATCATAAATAGATAAACTTATCTCAGCTGAAATACCTAATCCTGAAAAAAACCCACAAGGGTACCATATCAAAGCAGAATTCATGATGTACGAGCCATGTGGCACTGCTAAAACAAATATTCCGTGTATGAAAATTTCAGTTTGTTCTAAAAAATTTCTTAGATAATTTAAAAATAAAACAACCATTGAAGAAAACGGATTCATCAATTACAAATGCAGAAATACAACATCATATATACAAAAAGAAGGTATTAAATTAGACAATAGATTTGTAGTCCCTTACAATAAAGATCTATGCTTAAAATTCCATGCCTATATAAATATCGAAATATGTTCACAATCTATGTTAATAAAATATTTATTCAAATATTTAACAATAGGTCCAGATAGAATAAGAACAATAATAGAGGACAATGTATGTGTAGAACAATACGGAGAAACTGTTTATAAAGAAATAGATAAAATAAAAAACTATATTAATTATCGATACTTAACACTATATGAAGTCATGTGGAGATTATATGAATATCCCATATATCATAGGAATCCAGCAATTCAGAGATTAACAATTTATTTACCACATATACAAAATATAAAATTCCATTCAAATCAACGTCTCAATAATATAGTTAGACAACCATGGATTAAAAAAACAACTCTGACAGAATTGACAAAAATAAAGAAATTTAATATAGAAGCTAGACAATTATTATATATAGAATCTTTCACAAAATGGATCCGGAACAATACAAACAAAATTTGGACTCCTAGAAAATCAGAATATTCAATAGGACGAACATTTTATATCCACCCAAGTTCTAGAGAGTTATATTACCTGAATTTGTTACTAAATCATCAAAAAAGTACAACAAGTTTTGAATCTATACGAACAATTGATAATATAATGTATTCAACAAATCAAGCAGCATGTAATGCATTAAGCTTACTAGAAGATGATAAAGAATAGAATGAATCAATACTATAAGCCTCATTTTGGTCGACATCTCATTAATTATGACAATTATTTACAATAATCTTACTATTTTGTAACGTAAATAATCTAATAACATTATTTGAAAATCATTAGAAACTTATGATAGAAGATATTTTGCACAAAATAAAAACTTTATTGAATAACTCAAATTTCTAGATTCCAGAAAATGAATTATATAATTATGTACTGTATGAATTAGAAAAAATAACTAAATTATTTTAATTTATCACTACCAACATGCACATTAATTGATGATTTAAATAATAAACTTTTGCGAGAAGAATTAGATTATGATACTAATAAACTAAGAGAAGAAAATAATATCTTAGAAAAAAACTTAAACAGTGAATGACGCTATATCTACGAACAAATTATAGAATCAATAAACAACAAATTTTTTTTTTTATTCTTTATCTATGGGCACGGAGGCACTTGAAAAACTTATTTATGGAATATAATTATCACCAAAATCAAATCGGACAATAGAATTGTTCTAGTTGTTTCTTCATCTGTAATAACTTTATTATTATTACCTAAAGGAAGATCTACACATTCAAGATTTCGAATACCTTTATCAACCTATAAATTTTTCACCTATGACATCAAAAAAGGAACTCAATTAGCAAAATTAATCGAAAAAGCATCACTCGTATTATAGGATGAAGCGCCAATGAATAACAAACATTATTTCGAATCTTTAGATAAGATACTACAAGATTTGAAAAATAATTTTGACCAATGTTTTGGTGGAATGACAATCATATTAGGTGGTGATTTCCGACAAATTTTACTTGTTATACCTGCAGGAACAAAAGAATATATAATAAATACAAACATAAATAATTCTTACTTATGGCCATTTTTTAAGCTATTATCACTAACAGAAAATATGAGACTAAAAAACCCTAATACTACATACAAGAAAAAAAAAAGAAATTCTAGAATTTTCAAAATGGACATTAAGTCTTAGAAACGGTACCGCAGAAGGAATAAAGGATCTTGAAAATGAAGATGCAACATAGATTAAAATACCAGAAAAATATAAAATACAATACGAATCAAATCCAACTGAAAAAAATCTCAAAATTAATATATAATGATCTCGAAATTTTTTTTCATAATATCAACTATATACAATATAGAGCAATAATAATACCGAAAAAATAAAACAGCTGATGATATAAATAAATATATATTTTCCTTAATACCTAGCTGATAATATAAATAAATATATATTGTCCTTAATACCTAGCGAATCGAAAACTTATTATAGCAATGATACAATAATAGCTTCAATGCAAAATATTAATGAACTCAACCTATTATACCCTCCAGAATTTTGACATACTTTGAATTTTAGTAGTATACCACTACATGAATTAAATCTCAAGGTTGGAGCTTCAATAATGTTATTATGAAATTTAAATCAATTAACAAGATTATGCAATAGTACAAGACTCATGATCACACAATTAACAAATAGAATCATAGAAGGCCTAATTATAAATTCAAATAATGAACTAGAAAAATTCTACATTCTAAGGATAGAAATTATCACAAATGAATCACAATGGCCATTTACATTAAAAAGATGGTTATTTTCTATAAAAACCTGTTATGCAATGACAATAAACAAAAGTCAAGGATAATAACTAAATAAAGTAGGTATTTATTTAGAAAATAAAGTCTTTACATATAGTCAATTATATGTAGCTATATCACAAGTAATAACACCAAAAGGACTATATAAATAATAAACGAATCTACCAATAAATATCCCACATATGTGAAAAATATAGTGTACAAAATTTTTATATATAATTTTATGTGAGTATAAAAATCATACTATTAATTAAGCATTATTAAAATGTCATTTGAATATGAATTTATATATCCACTTCTTAACCTTTTATATATGAAATTTTCATATATTCTTCATATAATCTTCATCTTATCAAATTTCTTTATTTTGCAGCTAAAACAAAAAAAGAAATGTCAACATCAATATGTTCTCTCAAATTGAACGAAGTTTATAAAACTATAGAAACTCACATTAGTCGACTCTAGCACAATAATGACTATATAACTGGACGACTTATAAGCCTCAACTGTGTCTTGGTCGATCTTGAGGTAAAAAAAAATAGCATTAATCCACCTTATATGATACTATGTTGTAATTTACTTTAATAAGTATATATTTTAATATTTCACTTCATAACACAACATATAACAATTAAACATTTTCTTTCCCGTAAAACACAACACGAAGCAGTTTATGAAACGATCAAAGCTCGAGATGTAGACTAGATTTCATAACAAATAACCAAAGGAGAAGTATACCAAATTATCAATTTTAATGTAGCACCAAATAAGCCAAAATATAGAATCGTCCATCATATCGCAATGTTACAATTTGCTAGAGTGACATCCTTCACTCTAGTAATAACTTTAGCAGCAAACATTCCGATACATAAATTTTATTTTTCTGATTTTAACCCACTAGTTTTAAGAGCAGATATTCACGATATTTTATCTAGTATCATGAATTACAATATTATCTCCTTACTAAGAATCACTAATATTTATTTAAATTTTCTTACATCAACTTCTTTCATCTTATACCAAATTTTTGCTACCAATTTTCTAGACAAATTCGAAAAGCATGAAATCCAATTCCTTGGTAAAAAATGAAATCCAAAAACTTATACTAATATTTTTTAATTAAACAACTCATATAAAACAAAATTACATTTCACAATATTCATCATTAATTAAATTATTTCTCTCTTTTCCCTCATATTAAATTGTTTTCTCATACTATTATGCCAACAGGTATAAATTACACTCTAAAATATAGGATGAGACAGGATTCATCTTCATCACTTTTTTGGAAAAACAGCTCAAGTTCAAATCAAAAAATCATGTTCAGCGTTGACAATAGAAGAAGGCTATACCAATCCAACAATATTATCACCCGTAATTGAACAATTATGCGGACAAATAAAAATATTCTAAATCTATTTTAGAACAAGAGAAGCTTTAATTGACACAATCATATCATCACTTTCAGCACTACCAACCATCTAAGAAATAAAAACAATACCAACCATACTATTGGATCCAAAAAACCCTGATCCTAACAAAATTAAAGACAAATAAAAAATTATTACTAATTTATACTTAAGTTAATAAAATATATAATATACTACGCATGATTTAACCAATTACATATTTCCTCTCTATTTCAGCTCAGAAGCAACGTCAACAGAGGCATCAAAAAAACGAAAATTCATCAGATAATTAATTTACTCTTAATAAAAAATAAACACTTTATATTTTAACAACAAAAAATTCATTTCTTTTTTCTCCAAAAAAAATGAATTTTATTCATTTTCCTTATTCTAACATTTTTTTTTTTCCAAATCACATCAAAGAAGAACAAAGAATAAAAAAGAGAACGAAAAGTTGTAACATAAACAATCAAACTATTTCAATAAAAAAATATTTTGTAACATTTTAGACCAAATTTTGTAATATTTTAGACAAACATCATATTATTGTATAATATTATTACCTATAACAAATAATATAATAAATATATTATATACAACAATTTATCCAAAATTACTCCGTACTTAATCACGGCATGGGTGAACTCTGCAGAAGCAGGGGATGGTGGGAGCGAGTTATTAATAAGGCGATCATCTTTGTGGATGTGTTTGGCTTATGTAGACTGTAGAGCATTGTCAATGGGGGGACCACAATTCGCATGACAGTCGGATCAAATAAATATGTGGCCACAATTAATATGGTCGGCATATGTGTAAGTGCATTCCTACATCACCATAAAAATTAAATACTCAAAACATGGAAATTGCTATAACAGGTAAAATGGACAGAAAGTGGAAATTGCTATAACAGGTAAAATGGACAGAAAGTGAAAATTGCTATGTAAAATGGACAGAAAGTGGAAATTGCTATAACAAGTAAAATGGACAGAAATATGTGGTTTATTATTATTATTATTATTATTTTTTTCATTCTGACGGACTTTTTCTTAAGACTGCCTTTCAGAATGTCCTTGCCGTGCTTTCAAAAGAATAATGCTAAAAGAGACTCTTGTTTGATACAAAAACTTTATACTAATTAACGGAATATCATTTTTAACCATAAAATTTTAGTTAGTGCTTTTTTACTAGAATTGACAATTTATAACACAATATGACGCGCGGAGTTAGTGAATTTAGATTTACATTAAATTAGTCCGAGTGAAAATCAGATTGAACCCGCAAAAATTTTTATTAAACGGGTAAGGTTCGGGTTTCTGAGTTAACCCAAAACCACTTGTAATAACTTGTTTATTAAATATGTCTATTTTGGGTCCACTTATTTATGACTTGTGCAATACATATTTGAAAATATTTGTGTATTTTTAAGACTTTATTATGCACATATATTGAGATGTAACGTGGTTTCAATATATTTTTGGTAAATATGAGTATCTTAAGGTTGTACAACGTATATAAATTTATGTTTAATCTATTAAAAAAATATTTTAGCTAATTTGGATTAAACCGGTTAACAGATTATGTCAGATTGTCTTGACCCGAATATGACCCATTTGAATTAACGGGTTACACGGGTCGTGTCGGGTTAACCTATTTATAAACAGGTCAAGTTCGAGTTAGAATTTCTGATACGATTATTAAACAGATCAGGATCGGGTTGAGGTATATATAGTTATACATGAATATTGACACGACATAAATACGATTCACTGATACAAATTGCCACCTCTAATTTCTATTTTAAGATATAAAATGGTGTAAATTTTTTAATGTAAAAACTAATTACCCCTAAAATGACTCACCTTCAAAATGCAACTTGGTTGCGTGCCTAATTCTTTTGATGTTTTTTGAACTTTGAAAGAATTCAATCAAATTTTTTTAATTTTTTACAAAAAGAAAAAAAATCTAAATTAATGTATTGAAATTAGTTATATATTTTTTGCACAAACAATTTTTTGAGTGGGATCTTATAGATTTACTTACAAGATTTTCTTCTTATTTTTTTTTAATATTTACGGGTTAACTCTTCAAAAATACTTGGCATATATATATTTATAGGTTCTTAATCTAACAGGTATTTTTTCACTTATCTATAAGTATTTTTTTTAGCCATTGGATTATAATCTAACGGTTACTATAATTTGAGTAATTAGAAAAAAATAAAAATAAAAATAAATACACATTATTTAATATTTTCTCTCTCTAATTTTTACCATTAAAAGACATACGTAAAAAATTTTTAATTGGGCATAATAATACCTATAAACTAGTAGAAAAACAATACCTACTAGATTGATATCTATATATATATATAGGTTGCCAATCCAATAGGTATTTTTTTATTTTATCTATGGGTAGATATTTTTTTTTAGCCGTTGGATCACCATTAGATGGAGATCCAATGGCTATAATGAAGTGCATGAAAAGACGTGCATCATTAATGCTCTTTTTTTCTCTTATTTTTTACAATAAAAAAATATGCATGCTAAATTTTTATTGGCCAAATTGATACCTACCCATAGGTTAAAAAAGAAAAATACATATATATGGGCACCAATCCAGTAGGTATTTTTTTTTTTTACCTATGGGTAGGTATCAATTTGGCCAATGAAAATTTAGCATGCATATTTTNTATATATATATATATATATATATATATATTATATATCCTTCTTAAAAAAATATCTGCAGAGGCTGGAGCCCTCACTCCAAATGTTGTAGCTGCATGCAGCCATTTTTTAAAAAGCAGCATGGAGATTTTGTTCATTAGTAAACAAGTAAAGAAGAATAGATGCGAAAAATGAGGATTTTAGGGCTATTACTTGATGATTAAGTGTCGATTTTTTACTTGATTTCACTCAATTTGGTGTGGTTAATCATTGCAACAAGCTCAACAAATTTAACGGTTTAGTTTTTTCGGGTTATTCTTTCCAAGTTGCTCCCTTGACAAACCCAATTATGAGACATAATTTTCTCTTTGATATAATTCATCTGTGTTGATGATGAGCATGATGTTGTTGATCCAAATATATTTAGTCTCGATGTTATGTAATCTTCTATTTTAGAGAGAACTATTATAAACTCATTATTATTATTGGAGCTAGTGAAAGTTTTAAAGCGGACTACGATCACTGTTTGGGTTTTTTATGCTACAAAATTGGTGTCTCACTTATAATTGAATTATTGTGTTGTTGCTTGTGGTGCTTTGTTTGATATTATTATTGTTGGTTTTATGGTATTTGGTAGGAACTAAGAATCCTTATTTTTGTCACAGAAAGAAGAAAAAGATTTATTTAGCTATCTATTGTGGTAGTTGTGTATTTCCCAACAGGTAGTAATTATACTCAATTTCTTTAGTAATTATACTCAATTTCTTTCTTGTTTTTATTAAATGAAATAAATAGTAACTAAAATGCAAGGGCTCTTGTTAAATGGTAGTCGATATATGATCAGTTAAAACTGAGAATTTAAATGCTAGAAAAAAAATATTGGGACATAAGTGATACTATAATGAAAGGTTGGTGGGTCCCGAGTGCTACTAACCCTTGTTCTTTTTAATTTTACGATGATAATTTCTTTTTTCTCTCTACTTAATATAAATATTACAATATTCACCAGGATTTAAAAACAATTTATTTCACTCGTGGATCCTTTTTCGTTCATTAGTATTGTTGTAACAATTCATTTATCCAATATGTTTTATGTTTCTTTATTTTTAGTAAAGAATGAATTTCTGCATTTCAAAAAAAAAAACATTGTGTATGATAAAATTTAGCGCGACCTACTATAGACTACAGCGGAGGAAAGAAGGTGGTTCCTTACATAATAACATAAACTCCGGTTTCCAATGGGTATGATAAAAGTACAATAAAACTTCCCTAAAATATATGGTTACTTCTTTTGAAAGAAAATCGTGCTTGTTTTAATCATCTTATTTCAATTTTAAGTGGATTTTTTTTATTTTATAATTATAACTGAGAAAGGAAATAACTTTGTTATTTATTTTGAGTTTATAATGTTTGTATTATATACATTATTACTTAAAATCAAAGTACTGGCGCCAATCAGTTAAGACATGGATGCATAGACCCTTACAACGGATTCCACACATTAATTACTAATTAGGATGATGCGGCAGAGTTGTATGGGAAGCAGAAGCAGGGGATGGTGGGAGCGAGTTATTAATAAGGCGATCATCTTTGTGGATGTGTTTGGTTTGTGTAGACTGTAGAGCACTGTCAATGGAGGGACCACAATTCGCGTGACAGTCGGATCAAATAAATATTTGGCCACAATTAATATGGTCGGCATATGTATAAGTGCATTCCTACCTCACCATAAAAATTAAATACTCGAAACATGGAAATTGCTATAACAAGTAAAATGGACAGAAAGTGGAAATTGGACAGAAATTGCTATAATAAGTAAAATGGACAGAAAGTGGAAATTGCTAAGTCAGAAAGTGGAAATTGCTATAACAAGTAAAATGGTCAGAACGTGTAAATTGGACAGAAATTGCTATAACAAGTAAAATGGTCAGAAAGTGGAATGAACACAAATATGAGGTTTATTATTATTATTATGATTTTTCCATTCAGACCGACTTGTTCTTAAGAGTGCTTTTCAGAATGTCCTTGCCGTGCTTTCAAAAGAATAATGCTAAAAGAGACTCTTGTTTAATACAAAAACTTTATACCAATTAACGGAATATCATTTTTAACCATAAAATTTTAGTTACTACATTTCTACTAAGGCTGGTAATTTATAATACAATACGACAATTTGACGCACGAAGTTAACGAGTTTAGGTTTGCATTAAATTTATTCGAATCAAAATATGATTGAACCCGTGAAACTTTTTATTAAATAAGCAGGATTTGTGTTGGTGGGTCAACCCAAAACTACTCGTAATAACTTGTTTATTAAACAAGTCTATTTAGGGTCAACCTATTTTGACTCGTATAATATTTATTTTAAAATATTTGCGTATTTTTAAGACTCGATTATACACATATATTGAGATTATACATATATATTGAGATTTTACGTGATTTAAATTTATTTTTGATAAATATTAGTATCTTAAGGTCGTACAACATATATGAATTTATGTTCAAGCTATTAAATAAAATATTTTAGCTAATTTGGATTAAACGGATTAACGGATCATATTAGATTGCCCTGACCTGAATATGACCCATTTGAATAAATGAGTTACATGGGTCGTATCGGGTTAACCCACTTATAAACGGGTCAAGTTGGATTTAAAATTTCTGATACGATTATTAAACGGATTTGAATCGGATAAAGATATATGCGGTTATACATGGATATTGACACGGCATGAATACGATCCATTAACGTGAATTGCCACCCTTAATTTCTATTTTAAAATATAAAATAGTATAAAATTTTTAATGTAAAAACTAATTACCCCTAAATGACTCACTTTCAAAATGCAACTTGGTTGCATGCCTAATTCTTTTGATGTTTTTTGAACTTTGAAAGAATTCTAATGTGACACCTGCAAGTGCATGGATGTTTTATTGAAGTTGTCTCTTGACGATCAAAATGCATGAATTATGATATTCAATACCTTCTTCTAATTATATTCCTTTTTTAAAAAAAAAAAATGAAAGGCGTAAGGTGATTGTAATCATATATATTTCTTCCAATATAGAGCCGTCTATGTTCAAACTAATTCTCATTTAGATTAATTTTCTAATATATTAATCAATAACTTAAAATCCACACAATATGACCTAAGTCACTTAATTATTTTTTTTTAAAAGAAAACTTAATTATTTTTTTTTAAAAGAAAACAACATCGTTAGTACTCAAATAAGAGTTACAATAGCAAATCGAGTTACTTAAAATCTCTTATAATGAAAATCAAAAAAATTGATTCATATATTTAAAGATAGAAAACCTTCAAATATCACGAAACATAGATAGTACCCAATAATGATCTTAGAGAAAAACTCTATGAAAGATGTTATAAAGCTCTTCAATAGATCGTTTTGATTCTTTCCAATCCGAGTTGGCACTTTTGATTAATTCATTGAAAAGATTCTGCTAATTTCGATCCGTTATAGTAATTATCTTTCTAGATCTGAATAAAAAATGATACAAATTTAGAGAACAACTATACTACTAATAAAGAAAAAACTAAAAACATCTCAAACAACCATATATCTAAATCTGAGTGTACTAAAACTACTTTAAATCTAAATCTAGGTAGATGATTATCTTCCTAAATAGAAATATTATTTGAAAATAAAACTAAAAATAAAAAAAAATTTTAAAAAACTAGTACCAAAGAAAGGGAAGATCCCTTTCCTAGTAGGGAAGAACCTGCTAAATAAAGAGACGGAGAGGAGCTACCGGGGAAAGGATCTCTTCTGCAAAGGAGAGGAGAGGGAGCACGTGGGAGCTTCTCTCTCTACCTTCACTCTCTAGAAGACGCCTTATTATCGGTGAATTCGCCTTATTATCGGTGAATTCTTATGCTTTGGGAGGGGGGAAATATTAGATGACGATCAGTTGAAAGAGATCGGTTCGACACTCAAATGAACTGAATTCCGGTTCTTATGGTGCTTACGTCATTCCTCTCTCACTGGTGACTAAATCCAAAACAAGTCCTTCCTAAAGGGTTCGTCGATCGGACGACCAAAGTTAGAAAAGTCATAAGATGGCCCCTGTAGGTTGAGGTCATGTCCCATGCGGCAGTTGAAGGATTTGTATCGCATTCTGGGTGAAACTCACTTCTAAAGAGCCTATGGTTTGGTGTGCCCATTACCACGTGGTCACTTTTTGCTAGTCAGCAATTGAATGCTTCTGAAATTGTAATAGAATTGGAATTAGAAGTTGAAATCAAAATGGATAATAAATTGGGTTTGGGGAAAGAATCTATATTAGTATGTGCAAAAGAGATAGAAATAGGGATAAAAAGGGTTATGGAGGGTGATTGCAATATTAGGAAGATAGTTAAGGAGATGGGTGAGAAGAGTAGAAAGGCTGTTATGGAAGGTAGATCCCCTCTTACTATTCACTTGGTCATTTTTTAAATAATGTGTTCGATAATTTTCATTAGTCATGCTATTGATCATAATCTATTTATTTTACTTATGTAATACAATAGACATGAAGTTACGGCGGGTAAATTCTTATTTGAAATAAAGAAGAATAAAGTTGGAATACATAGTAGTTGTTTATGATATATATATATATATATATATATATATATATGAGATAATGTTGAAAAAAAAATCCTTAATCTAGAGTCAATTTAGATCTAAATATGAACATATAAGAAAATAAAAAATACAAATATTTATCGTGATTCAGCTGTGAATTAAATCCCACATCAGGAGATCACCCGCAAGTATTCCACTAAGAAAAAGAACTATTTACACTCAATAGTATTGGTTCGTATTGGTTCCTCAGGTCCGTTGGTCTGGGTCAATTTTAAATATAAAATGCTTCCTGATTTTTGCTTTGGATGTAGATTTCTGGGACATGTTTTCAAGGAATGTTCGGAAGAATATGCCAACGAGATGCAACAGTCTAGACATTTTTAGTACGGGGACTGTCTCCATGGCTCTTATTTTTAGAAACCATTTGTTGAAGCCAATTGCATAGGTAGAGAGATCCCTTTGTGCCTAAAGTCAGAAATAAGGATGGGGGAAAATGGCTTCTTACTTCGGAAAAACCGATTATCAATCATGCCAGTCAATAGCTACAAGTAATTCTATAACCTTTTTCGATAGTGAGATGAACTCCGGTAAACAGACTGCACAGCTGGGGTGATGCACTGTCATGTGAAGCCAAGAAAAATCTCGATAATCTGAGTAGTCTCTTTCTCAATATGCTTTGGCACTGAGCTTTCAAGATTCAGTTTTAAAAGGAAAAGATACTGATGAGGACCTTATGCGGTCTTTTGCATTGACAAGGCCTTCTCCAAAGGGGCCCTCCACTTCATTACCTCTTCTTGATAGGGCTCCACGTCTATTGGACCAGGCTGACTTAGGCTGATTATCTTTTGGATTAAGTTCCAAAGCACGTCTATTGGACCAGGATGACTTGGGCTAATTAACTTTTGGATTAAGTTCCAAAGCACACTCATTCGGCTCCTCGGGTAGACAGAATATTAATAGAGTGACCGGCAACAAACAAAAAGCTGGAGCCTCTTTTTCCAGTTCCGATTTTGCCTTGACTACTAAAAGGAAAATATATGACGACCAAATTTCTCCAAGCGAGGATATTTCGACGCGTCCTAGCGGGCGAGATGTCTCGAATATCTTTAGATCGGCGGAGGTTGCTCCCCGCCGGGCTCAATGAATTTCATAATATAGAATGCACGAGGTTTGGGGAAACCTCAAGCATTGGACAGGCTTCATAGTCTGCTTAGATTCCACTTCCCCGTCTCTCATCTTCATTCATGAGACCAAGTAATGAGGTAAGAATGCATTGGAGCTGGGGAGGAAAATTGGTTGTGGTTTTATTCATGAAATTATGGTTGACAACATGGAAAGAAGTAGAGGCGTTGCCCTATTTTGGAAAGATGATTTGGATGTAATTGTCTTAAACTTCTATAGATACCATATCGAAGCCACCATATCTTCCCTTTCAGGTACTAGATGGTGCTTCATAGGTATCTACGGACATTCGAAGTTTAAACATTCTACTTGGGGGCTCCTTATGAGGCTGAATACTCATTCAAATATCCCTTGGCTACTAGGTGGCGATTTCAATGAAGTGTTAGCTTGGAATGAAAAGTGGGGCGGGGATTCTCGCAACAATAGGGAGATATTTCATTTTTGTAAGATATAACTTGACTATGATTTGGATGATTTGGGCTTCTCTAGTGCTAAACTTAAGTAGGAGAATAATAGAGAAGGAGGAGAAAACATTCAGGAGCGCTTAGATAATTTCTTAGCTAATCCAGGATGGAAATCTCTTTTTAAAACTTCAAACTTTTCAATTTGGATTTTTGGGGCAGTGACCACAGAACTATTCAGATTTTCCCAGATTTTTCTTAGGTAGAGAAAACAAGAGGGGGTAGAATATCTCATCCTTTCAGATTTGAACACTTTTGGTCTAAGGAGGAATTCTGTTAGTTGGAAATAGGAGATTTTTTAAAACTAAAAAGGCTAAGAGAGAAAGTAGAGAGAATTTTGATAGAAGAAAAAAACTTATATTACTATTTGAATTATTTTTTTTTGGCCTAACACAAATAGGGGAAGGAACATTCTATTTATACTTTTCTAAGGATGATTTTAGATTGTGTAAGAATGTTCTATCTAACCACAAATCACCTAATTAATTAAACAATTTAGTAAATACAAGAATATTCTAAAAACTAAAGTATTAAACTATGGGCTATTAGATACATATACCAAAATAATCCCAAATAACTAAATTACTTAATAATGACCAAATGGGTCACAAACAGGTTTATTTTCTAATACCCCCTTTAAACTTGATTTGTAATACCTAGTAAATTTTTTAACTTAAAAAAATCTTCATGCTTGAGTGATTTAGTGAAGATATCTGTTACATGATCTTGAGTCTTCACGTACTTTAGTTGCATGTCCTTTCTTGTAACATATTCTCTTATGTAATGATAGTAGGTATCGATGTGCTTGCTTCTATTATGAAAGACAAGATTTTTTGTCAAAATAATTATTGATTTATTATTAATAAAGATCTTAGTGGGTTCATTTTACGAAATGCATAGTTCTTTCAATAAGTTTCTTAGCCAAATTACATGACAGACAAATGATATAACTGCAACATACTCTGCTTCACAATATTAAAGTTTGATAATTGGTTACTTCTTAGACATCCATGTGAAAGTAGTGTCTCCTATGAAGAATATAAAACCACTTTTACTCTTTCAACCATCTAAGTCTGCACTCCAATTACTGTCATTATAACCCACAAGATTATAGTTATGAGATGATGAATATCGTATACCAAAGTGAGTTGTACCTTTAATATATCGAAGGATTTTCTTAGTTACTTTCAAGTGAGTGGTTGTTGGAGATTCCATATAATGATTGACTAGGCCTACGACATAGAGAATATTAGGTCTTGTGCAAGTCAGGTAGCATAAACTTCCAACTAAGCTCTTGTAGAGTGTTGGATCACCTTTTCTCCTTTGTCATGCTATAATAGTTTGACTCTACATCTGATCAGTGTATTGACAGCCTTGCAATCATTCATTTTAAACTTCTTGTGAAATGAAAATTCTATTTTCTTCTTGCTTCACTTCTAAGCCAAGATAGCAACATATGAGTTCGATGTCGGTCATCTTGAACTCTTTTATCATTGCTTTCTTAAATTCTTCGAACGTAAATGGATTACTCCCCGTGAAGATCAAATCATCGACATAGAGATACACGAACAAAATATCTCCATTTTTTACTTCGATGTACAATGCATGCTCATAAGGACATATGATGAAGTTGTTATTTTAGAAGTACTTGTCGATGCGACTACTCCATGCTCTCAGTGCTTTAACCCGTAAAGGCCCTTATTCAACTTTAAAATCTTATCTTCTTGTCCCTTAATCTCATACTCATACGGTTGCTCTATATAGACTTTCTCCTTAAGAACTCTATTTAAGAAAGCAGACTTGATATTTATTTGATGAATTTTCTATTTATTTTGAGTAGCCAATGAGATGATCAATCGTACCGTTTCTTGATGAGCGACAGGAGCAAATACCTCATCATAGTTTATCTCGGATCTTTGACTGTATCCCTTTGCAACCAATCTTACTTTATATCTCTCTACTTCTCCTTTAGCATTCTTCTTAGTCTTGTAAACCCATTTCACACTAATTGCTTTGTGCTCTTTTGAAAGTATAGCAAGCTCCCATTTATCATTTTTTGTAATTCCCTTTATGTCTTCATCTATCACATCTCGCCACGTTTTACTTTAAATAACTTCATCAAAATTTAATGATTCACAATTAGCAAGGAGGCAAAAGAGAGTCAAATCATTTTGATTCTCAGTTACCTCATATATCTTTTGTAAGCTCTTTAATCTTAGTATCCTTTCACTTGAACTGCTACTTGAAGACAATCCTGGTGTTAATTCTTAGTGAGTGCCTGCCATTGGTAAAGTAGGTGGGGTAATAGGCTCTTGCAGTTCTTCTGTTACTTACTCCACTCTTCGTTGCTCACTTTCTTCTTTAATATATGGTAGGAAGTCATAGTTTTCCTCTTGTGTATGCCACACAGGAATTTCTTCATCAAACTCCACATCGCGACTAATAATGGTCTTGCTATTGCTTGGATTATAGAGCTTGTAGCCTTTTGAGTTAGAGTTGTAGCCAATGTAGATAAACTTCTCACTTTTATCGTCAAGCTTCGTTCTCATTTCATCGGGTATGTGAGCATAAGCTATACTTTCAAATACTCATAGGTGAGACATTGCAGGAATTCTTCCACTCCAAGGTTCTTGTGGTGTCTTTCCCCATATGCTTCTTGTTAGAGAGCGCGATTTGATAGGTAAACTACACAAGCTATATGTCACGACTCTAACCTTAAACTAGACAATCGTGCGACACTTTGTATAGTCCGTCGTGCTAAGTCAGCCTACCAACACTCAAGAAAGGGACTTAGAGTAAGCTTTGAGACAAAGTGACAAATAATAAGAGAATTTAAGTGCATAAAAGCTTTGTATTACTCTTATAATACTTATAACTCTCAAAAATAAGACTTGTGTACCAATGAATCCAAGGAGTCCTTTATATAGGTAAAGCCTAAACCAACCAAGGGTTATGATCATGATAAGTAGCATGATCTTACAAAGTGTCTAGAATATTTTCTCAAATAAAATAGTAATATCTATAAAGATATTTACATAGAGAAATCTAGAACAAGGTCTAGATTATTCTAAGAGATTAACCCACCATCTTGGCTCTTCGAAGTCATTCTAGGAGCTTTTAGGATCGTCCTAACCTATCTAGTACCATCTGGCCTTGTCTAGAGACTTCTAGGACTTAATAGTACCATCTAGAGTCTTTTAGCATGGCCAAGACCTCTCTTGATCATTCTACAAGTATCTACCATGTTCTAGGGTCTTTGTCTATCCTTTTGGGTGAGCAGTATATATATAGAGGATTTTAGAGTCATGAGCAGCAACATTTGGATTTTGGAGAGCCAAATGAGTGGGATATAACACCCTCTCTCACTCAAGTTCGTGACGTCCCTATCACGCCATCGACTTTGAACCGCTTGATATGGTTTTTGAATTTCCACAAGACATCTTCATACTCCCAGCTAGCCTCGGCCTCAGGTAAATTCTTCCATTTCACTAAGTATTCTCGATAATTAGGCACACCGCATCGGCAGATCAAGTGATCGGCGAGAATATACTACACTTCTTTATCAAAAGAGATTACTACCACAGTAAGAGCCCTTTTAGAATTACCCCTTGAAGGATCTTTCTTATCTCCATAGTAGGGTTTTAGCATACCAACATAAAATATGGGGAAAATCTTTAACTTGGCTAGGAGTTGAAGCTTATAGGAGAGCTTACCTATACATTTGAGCATCAGAAATAGACCTTCGTACTTGCGGACCAACCTTTTATATACCTTTCTTAAGGTTTTGAATTGTTGGGATAGTAGCTTGACAAGGAACAAATCCCCCTCTTGGTACTCAATATGGCTCTTCTTTTTGTCAGTCCACTTCTTCATTCTTTTAGAAGTTTTATGCAAGTAGGCCTTAGCCAATTCTGCTTGTTCATGCCATGCCTTAGCAAACTTGAATACCGCAGGACTTTTCCCTCCGTAATTTATCACTAAGGCATATAGAGTCATAGGTTGTTGACCTGTGACTATCCCAAAGAGACTCTTACCCGTGGACTCGCTCCTTTAGAGGTTAAAGGAGAATTGGGCTACATCAAGTAATTTTACCTAATCTTTTTGGTTGGCACTCATAAAGTACCTCAGATATAACTCTAGCAAGGCATTCACCCTTTCCATCTAGCCATCACTTTGGGGGTGAAAGCTAGTAGAAAAGTTCAAGTCTGAACCCATCAATTTGAATAATTTTGTCCAAAACTTTCCAGTAAATCGGGGATCATGATCACTTACGATGTTTGACGGGACTCCTCAAAGTTTTACAACATGCTTCATAAATAGCCACGTAGTCTCGTCGGTAGGAAAATCAGGTGAAGTAGGTATGAAGGTGGCATACTTACTGAAGCCATCAACCACCACTATAATGCTACCAAAGTCTTCTGACCTAGGCAAGCTAGTGATAAAGTCCATAGAGACACTCTCCCACGGCCTTTCAGGAATGGGGAGAGGTTCCAACAATCCATCCAGTGATTGTTGTTCCACCTTATCTTATTAGCATACAAGACAAGTTCGCACATAGGCCTCAAAATTATCCCTTAGTTGAGGCCAGTAATAGATAGATTTGATAAGAGTAAGAGTGCGTTTCTGACCTAGGTGACCAGACTACAAGGAATCATGGCACTCTTTAATAAGCTCTTTCCTTAAGTTCCCCCACTTAGGTACATAGAGTCGATTGCCTTTGGCATAGAGAAGTCTGTTGCTCAGCCAAAAGCGTCTCGTCTTTCCTTCCTTCACTAGGGGTAGTAGGCTTTTTGCAAGAATATCGTGTTCTAGCTCTTCTTTAATTTTTTCCATCAAGGTTCTATCAGGTCTACTTAAGGTGGCTAGCTTCGCCTTTCTGCTTAGGGCATCTGCTATCATATTGGCCTTTCCAGGCTTGTATTCAAGCCTATAGTCAAAATTTGCCAAGAAGTCTTGACACCGAACTTGCTTGGGACTCAACTTTTTTTGAGTTTGAAAGTAGCTTGTGGCTACATTGTTGGTTATGATCGTGAAGTGAGTGCTCAACAAGTAGTGCCACCACACCCTTAGGCAATGGATAATAGTAGTCATCCCTTTTTCTTGCACTGTATAGCGTTTCTCGGTGTCATTAAGCTTGCGACTTTCATAAGCAATGTGATGCCCTTCTTGCATTAGTAGTCTGCTAATAGCAAAGTCAGAAGCATCTGTGTGAATCTCATATGCTTTAGAGTGGTCAGGCAAACTGGAAATCGGCTCTTCACTTATCGTCTTCTTTAAGTCTTCGAATGTGACTTAACACTTAAGTGTTTACTCCCAAGACTTGTTCTTCTTGAGCAGGTTAGTAAGTGTCGCTGCTTTTGTTTAGTAAGACTTAATGAATCGCTTATAGTAGTTCACAAGTCTGAGGAAAGATCTCGACTCTGGAACCTTAGTAGGACATTCCCACTCTTAGATGGCTTGCTCTTTGGCTTCATCTATCCTAAGTTTCCCATCCTTTATCTTATGTCCTAGGAATATCACTTCCTCTTGGGTGAAGGAGCGCTTCACCTTCTTGATAAATAATTGGCTTTCCCTCAAGACCTCAAACACCTTCCTCAAATGTTCTAGGTGCTCTTTTATAGTCTTGTTATAGATGACTATATCATCAAGATAGACTACCATAAACCGATCGAGGTAAGGATGGAATAGCTTATTTATTAGGGTGTAGAAAGTAGTGGGTACATTGGTAAGACCAAATAGAATGACTAAGTACTCATAAGCACTATACCTTGTCACGCACGTGGTCTTAGGCTCATTTCCCTCTGCTATGCACATTTGGTAGTACTCTGAGCGTAGATCAAGTTTTGAGAAGTATTAAGCATTTTTAAGTTGATCAAACAAGTCAGCAATCAGTGAGATGGGGTACTTATTCTTCATCGTCACCTTGTTAAGAGACCGGTAATTAATGTACATCCTTAGTAAGCCATCTTTTTTCTTTTGAAACAATACTGGGGCACTGAAAGGAGCTTTAGAGGGTCTGATGAAACCCACATCAAGCAACTCCTTTAGTTGTTTTCGGAGTTCCGCTAACTCCGGAGGGGCCATTCGATGGGGACTTATGTGGGTGGCCTCGTGCCTGGCTCAAGCTCGATTTCATGATCTACCTCTCTCCTAGGTAGAAGTTTCTTAGGAAGGGTGTCCGGTATCACATCTTGGAATTCATCTAAGACAGCTTGTACCTCTATGGGCAAGTTACCATGAAGTTCCAACTCTTTATCATCGTGCTCCTTTAGGATGGCCAAGTAATACTCCTTCTCCTTTCTCAAGCCCATATTAAATTAAAGTGTTGAGAGTACTTTATTTTCTACTTTCGTTGACTGCTCCGCTGGTACCATATATTCCTTTTCACCATCCATTATGCATATGGAGTTGGCAAAAGAAATGGGGAATGCTCACACTGCATCAAGGAACTTTAAACTAAGCACCACCGTAAAGTCGTCTATTAGTACCACCGATAAGTCAAGTTGGCCAGCCCATATACCTAAGCTAGTCTTGATACCATGAGCAACCCTATGGATAAGGTGTGCTACTGAATTTACTGCCTTGAGGGATCTTCCTCCATTTGACACCGACAAGCCCAACCTCTTAGCTTCCTCAATAAAGATAAAGTTGTAGGATGCACCCGTGTGAACCAAGGCTTTAGTAACCTTAACATTAATTGTTGCATCCACAAAGAGAAGGCCCTTAGCTTGTGACTTAGGGGCCGATTGCAAGGCACTATAGAGTTGCAAGGAACCAATACGTGCACTACCATCTTCTCTATCACCTCTTTCTTGGCTTAGTTCAGAGGCGATTAAGGTATTGGGAGCTTTCTTTTTGGGACACTCGTGTGCCCAATATAGCTCTTCGCAAAGAAAGCACTTGACTCTTGACTTAGAGAAGTCACGGTCTTCCTTCTCTTTGCCATTGTCCTTGTGCTTGTAGGAGGAACTATCTTTGTTCCATTTTCCTCCTTTTGTTTGCTCTCCCCCACTCTTTGCTCTACCACCCTTCTTATCTTTGGCCTTAGAAAGGTCCTTGTTAATAGAGTAATCAACAAAGCTCTCAGCTACCACAATAGCATCGGCCAAGTCCTGGACACCATGGCGCTTGAGCTCTAACTTGGCCAAATTTTGAAGACCATCCATGAACAAGAATATGGCATCTTTATCTGAAGTGTCAGGGACTTTGAGCAAATATGGTAAACTCTTTCACGTAGTCTCTAACACTTCCAGATTGTTTTATACGGTGAAGACAGCCTCTTGCCTCCTCTTTGGCATTCTCGAGGAAGAATTAGCTCTTAAGCTCTCTCTTGAAATCATCAAAGGTGGCTATGGTGCACACCTCTCGTTACATCTCTATATATCTCCGCCTAAACGATAGAATGACAATATCAGTTAGATACAAGGCAGTATTATGAATTTTACTGGCATCATCCGTCACATCGGTGGCCTCGAAGTATTGCTCGAGTCCCCATAGGAAGTTCTCAACTTTTGGAGCATTTTGAGTACTATTGAAGGTCTTTGATTTAGGCATCTCGACCTTTCTTGCCTCAATGGTTGTTGTGGTGGTCACCCCTATGGCCACCGCTCGCTTGCACAAAGTAAGATCACCACCTATTTCATCTACTCTAAGTAAAACATTAGTGAGTTCTCTTTGGAAGAGATATCGTACCTTGGCAATCTCCGAATGAAGGGACTCGATCTCATGCCTTAAATCGGCCTCTAGCCTACCAAGTGCATCTTTGAAACCGTTGTGGATCTTCACATCCTCCGCCTCCAAACTGTGACAACGACTATCTGGATTGTCTACTCGCTCGGCCAACGTGACTAGGTCGTCTAGTCGGGACACTCTAATCTCCAAGCCAATCACCATATCCCTTGACTTGCCCAGGGTAGCACCCTTCTTCCTTTCATCACGCCCACGTTCAGAAGTACCAAGTTCAACGAGGTCAGAAGTTGCAACCATGGTTTTTATATAGACAATGGAACCACCAGATATAATGAGCAACCAAAGCTCTGATACCATGCTATCAGGTCTCTAGTCTTAAACTAGACAATCGTACGGTACTTAGTGTAGTCCGTCGCACTAAGTTAGTCTATCAACACTCAAGAAAGGGACTTAGAGTAAGCTTTGAGATAAAGTGGCAAAGGATAAGAGAGTTTGAGTAAATGAAAGCTTTATTTTACTCTTAGAATGCTTACAATTCTCACAAATAGGACTTGTGTACAAATGAACCTAAGAGGTCCTTTATATAGGCAAAGCCTAAACTAACTAAGAGTTATGATTGTGCCAAATGATATGATCTTACAAATGGTCTAGAATATTCCTAAATAAAGTAATAATATCTACAAAGATATTTATATAGAGAAATCTAGAACAAGTATGACCTAGATCCTTTTAGGAGGTTTACCCACTATCTTGGCTCTTCTAAGTCATTCTAGGAGCTTCTAGTACCGTCCTAACCTATCTAGCACCATTCAGCATTGTCTAAAGCCTTCTAGGACTTAGTAGTGCCATCTAGAGTCTTCTAATATGGCCAAGATATCTCTTGATCATTCTAAAAGTGTCCACCACATTCTAGGGTCTTCTTCTATCCTTTTGAGTGAGCAATATATATATATATAGAGGATTTTAGAGCCATGAGCAGTAACATTTAGATTTTGGGAACCAAATAAGTGGGACGTAATATACAACTTCAGTCCAAAACTCCTTTGGTATTCCTTTGCTCTTAAGTATGCTTTTGGTGATATCAAGAATTGTTCTATTCTTCCTTTCTACGGCACCATTTTATTGGGGAGATTTTGGTACTATTAAAGGACAACGGATGCTGTTGTCTTCACAGTACTTCTGAATTCTCTGCCTCTATTAGATCTCATCGCTTTGATACTTCGACTACTTTACTTTTCAATAAGTGCCTTGAACTTATTGTATTTTTCGATCACTTTTGATTTGTCCTTCAAGAAATACACTCAGGTCTTTCTTGAAAAATCATCAAAATATAGGAGAAAGTAGTTACTCTTACCGAGGGAGCTTGGTCTTATTAGACCACACGCATCAGTATGTATGAGCTCAAGCAGTTTATAGGCTCGGGAACTTGATTCTCTTGGAAAACTTCTTCTGAATTAATTTCTCAATAAGTATCTTTCACATAATTGATTTGGTTGACTGATGAAAGGTAGACATTGAACCATCTCCTTCTTTGCAAATAATTCTAGGCCGCTAAAATTGAGATGTCCAAACCTTAGGTATCAAAGCCATGATGAATCTTTATAGTAAGCCTTTAGATAATTTGCTACATCATTTTGAATGTGTAACAAGAAAATTCTATTTCTTATCATTGGTACTTTGGTGATTAACTTATTTCTATTGTCTTTTAAAGAAAGATTATTTTCTTTCATATGAATATCATAGCCTTTCTCTAAGAGTTGGTCAGGACTCAAGATATGTTAGGCACGTAGTAAACATTTGAAATAAACTGATGTTCTCTATTTCTCAAGTGTAAGAGAATTTTACCTTTGCTCTTTACTGTAGCCTTAGAATCATCTCCAAATGAAATATTCTTAGTCACCGACTCATCAAACTCTACAAACATATCTGTTCTTCCACACATATGATTGTTTGCTCCGCTTTCAAGGTACCATATATTTTCTTTGTACCCATTATTCTTCTTGCATGCTAATAATAACATATCTTCCTTTTATCTTTTATCTTCGGTATAGTTTCCCCCCTCTTGTACCTTTTTTAGAGCTCTACATTCGAAAGTGTAATGGCCATATCTTTGACAGTTGTGATACTTAATTTGGGATTTGTCATGCCAACACTGTGGGTTACCTCTTCCACGACCTCTTGTCGAACTTTCTCTTCTATCTTCATATTCATAATTATTGTTTAAGCATTCCCTTCTTCCTCTTCTATGTCTGCGACTACTTCCTTGGCCATGACTTCTTCCACATCCTCTTCCATTGCCGAAATCTTTTTCTTTCTCTTAGAGTTGAGCCTCAAAAAGCTGTTCATTGAAATTTTGTGTCTTATTTTTCTGTTCTTCGTGGGCTTGCAAGGAACCCAAGAGTTATTCTATCGTCATGACTCCTAAATCTTTGGTTTCTTCAATGACAGTAATAATATTCTCGAATTTTGGATATCAAAGAATCTTTTTTATGATCGTAATATTTTCTAATTTCTCACCATTTCTCTTCATTTGATTGAAAATTGTTAGAACTCTAGAAAAGTAGTCAGAAACTGAATCAGTCTCTGTCATGTGTAACAAATCAAACTCTCTTCTTAGAGTTTGAAGGCGTACTTTTTAAACTTTTTTTTCTCCCTTATATGAAATGTGAAGTTTCTCCCGTACTTCCTTGGCAGATGTTGCACTTGAGATTTTCTCTAACCCATCGTCATCTAAGGCTTGGTAGATGAGGAAGAGAGTCTTTTTGTCTCTCTTTCTTGAGTCTTTTAAAATATCACTCTGTGTTGTAGATAGTATCATCTCATCTCTTGGTTTTTCGTAGCCTTTCTCTACTATATCACAGATATCATGTGCTCTAAGAAGGACCTTCATTTTGATAGCCTAATTATCAAAGTTTTTGTCATGGACTGGTGGAACTTGAAGAGATGCTAAACTGTCAGTAGTCATAACTCTTAACAGAGTGAGTTTTTGCAAATTTCAACTACACGGATGAATCTGGAACGTCAGAAAACCTTGAGATTACCCAATTGGTCAAAGTCAATAGTCAAAGACAATCACTCGGTCAATGGTCAAAGCTTGTCAACAACTTGGTCAATGACATGGTCAACAACTCCGATGGCTTAGTCAACAGCGTGGTCAAATGGCTCTGATGGCTTGGTTAATAGCTCGGTCAAACGGCTCTCACTCGGCTGAACTCGGTGAGTTGACTCAACTTATGGTAGTAAACTTCCGACGACTCATTTAGACTCGTTCGGACTCTGATTGGGCTGATTTATATGGCAGCGTGTTCGTCTCGTCGAGCTCTTCGATTTGATATGTAATAGTAATATGTTTGGAACAAATGGCTAAGACTCTCAATCTCAGGAATTCTTTTCTGATATAAAAGATGAGTCAAAACTGCAATCACAGAGCATACTTAGAATTTCAAGAGAATTTACAACCTCACTCTGAAACTACTTTGTTGGAAATTGGAGATTTTTTAAGGCTAGAAAAGCTAAGGAGAAACTAGAGAGAATTTTGGTGGAAGAGAAGAACTTGTATTACTACTTGAATTGTTTCTCTTTGGCTTGATACAAAATGGAAAGAAGAACACTCTATCTATACTACTCTAAAGATGATTCTAGATAATGTAAGAATGTTTTATCCAACTTCAAACAACTTAATTAATTATACTATCTAGTAAATACAAAAATACTCTAAAAACTATGATATTAAATTATAGACTATTAGATACACACATTAAAAAAAAAACTAAAATAACTAAATTACTTATCTATCGCGTTTACAAGTAAGTTTATTTTCTAACATATCGAGACATACGTGGTGTTGGTTAGGTGTAAGCTAGAAAAGTAGTGAGTAGAAATGCACCTATAAATATTTTCTCCCAGCATTCCATTGCTCTACATATACCATCTCTCTGATCTTCTTTCTATTTAAAAAAAATTGTGGGCATAAATTTTTGGGATCCGAATTGAAAATGGGTTCAACCGCGATGGCTCCAACTTCGGAGGAAGAAGCATGCCTCAACGCCATGCAGCTATCGAGCGCCTGGGTCCTCCCTATAGTCCTCAAGACAGCCATAGAGCTCGATGTCTTGGAGATTATTGCGAAAGCCGGCCCCGGTGCATTACTCTCACCAGCCGACATCGCGTCTCAGCTTCCGATAACCAACAACCCGGACGCCCCGGTCATGCTCGACCGTCTGTTGAGACTCCTCGCTACCTACTCTATCCTGACCTACTCGTTGCGTGACCTGCCTGACGGCAAAGTGGAGTGGCTTTATGGGCTAAGCCCAGTCTCCAAGTTCTTCCTCAATAACGAAGACGACTACACTTTTGCTCCTCACTGTCTCCTTGGTCTCGACAAGGTCGTCATTGAGAGCTGGTAATTTACTAATTAGTAGATTTCTAAGACTGATTTTCCCTGTTTCAATCAAACTGTTGAAAAAAAAAAAGTGATAGTTTAGATCCTTCCCCAATCAATGTAATAAAAGATAGTGTACTTCCTTGACTAATTAAAGGCTTAACGTACTATAGAGTTGAACAAGGCTAGCTAGGAGTACCAAAGGGAATAATGACATGATGATGTTTTGTGCTATATATAGGCACCAATTGAAAGATACAGTTCTTGAAGGAGGAATTCCTTTCAAGAGGGCATATGGAATGTCAATATTCGAGTACCAGGCTACAGATCCAAGATTTGGCAAGGTTTGGGACAGGGCAATGCGCACCCACTCCACAATTACCATGAAGAAAATGCTCGAAACATACAAAGGCTTCGAAGGCCTCAACTCGGTGGTTGATGTTGGTGGTGGGAGTGGAGCTATCATTAGCGTTATTGTCTCCACGTACCCCTCGATTAAGGGTATTAACTACGATTTGCCTCATATCGTCAATGCTGCTCCTCGGTACCCCGGTATTATATATCTTTCCCATTATATATTTCCTTATAAACTACTTTGAAGTAGTGAAAAAATAAAAATAAAAATAACGTTAGCACATGTTTTTTGAACGTATAAGATTTCAGTTTATAAATCGTATCAAATTTTAGAATGGTTGAGTAAAATTCACTGAATTATTGTGGTTAGTACAGGTGTAGAGCATGTTGGAGGAGACATGTTTGCAAGTGTGCCGAAAGCAGATGCAGTCTTCATGAAGGTGATGAGTAGATGGTTGTGGAAAAGTTTAAACTGTAGGCACTTGTTGAGGATTTGATGGCTGTGGAAAAAGGGAAATTCTTAACTAGCCAAATAGCTAAACGAATTTTGCGTCCTTATTTATTAAATTTTAGTTTTCTAAACACTATTAAAATACGCCGAATTCATCGGAAAAATGCAAAACTAATACATCAGATTTTTTATACTCATATAAGCAAACAAAATACTTATATATTGATATAAATAATATACAATTGATATATGATATATATATATATATATATTAATATTGAGTTGACACACAAGGCTGGTATTTTTAACCTATATATTAAAAAGCAGTCATTTAGCCAAAAAAAGAAAGAAAAAGAAAAGAAAAATGGTTATTTATTAAAGAGGTTAAAAAAGGGCATTTTTTTTTTAGATACTCGTTGAAACATCACATCCAATTTCTTACTCGTATTGTTAAATGATATATACATATAAATATATATATGCGTGTGTGTGTGCGCAGGGGATTTTGCATAATTGGAGTGATGAGCGGTGCTTGATATTGTTGAAGAACTGCTATGCTGCGCTTCCAGAAACTGGAAAAGTGATAGCGGCAGACTGCATTGTCCCTGTGTCCCTTGACTCGAGCTCCATAACTAAGGGGGTTGTCCACACTGACATTATCATGTTGGCCCAAACCCCTAGCGGGAAGGAGAGGACAGAGAAGGAGTTTGAGGCCTTGGCTAAGGGAGCTGGATTCCGAGGCTTCCAAATAATATGTCGTGTTTTGAATACCTATATCATGGAGTTTCTCAAGAATTAATTAATTAATTATTATCCTTGTGTCATGTTCCTTAGCTAGCTAGCTAGCTACCGTTGCCGTAGGCGTACTTATTTGGTTTCACTTTTCACATTTTATGTGGTTACGTTTACTGCATGTTGCTTGTATTGTCTAATAAAAGTTAATAGACTATTCATTTTTAAAGTCCCGAAAATTGAAGCTTAAATAAATTCAAAAGAAAAGAAAAAAGGACAAATAAATTCGATCATAAAATTCAGTACTTTCTTTCTTTTTTTTTTTTTAATTGTCTTTGTTTGTTAAAATAAATCTTACTGTTTTTATCAATTTATTTCAATTCTAAGTTGATTTTTTTATTTTCTAATTTTGATTGAGCAAAAATAACTTTGATTTATTATTTAGCTTTTTAGTTTAGTTTTCAAATTATGTACCTTATAACTTAAAAACTAGAGTTACTTTAGCCCTTCTGAAATTGTATACCCTTGTCATTGAAATGTACGGTTGGTTTATACTGTTGAGCCACTGAGCATTACATCAATATTCAATACATAGGTAACCAATCGAGAAGTATTTATCAGCATTTCTGTTTGTTTTTTTTTTTTGGGATTCGAAATATTGACTATAAACAGTGATCTGACTTTAACCATATATAAATATGTTGCAAAATAATTTAAAAAATAATAATAATAATTAGAAAAAAAAAAATCCTACCTCTCCATATATATGGAAAAAAATTCCTCTTACCCCTTTCTTCTGTATTCCTATGTATATGTCCAAACAGTTTTTTTGACTGCTAATAAGTAATAAGAGGATGGCCTAATCGGTGCTGTACCTTTTTTGCTTGAAAATATTGGAGCTCTACTTGTGCGAAAAATGAAAAGAAGCCAAAAACATAAAGCGGCCCATATTTAACAAAATGGTTTAACTCGGTAACCATGCCAATAATAATGGACAAAATTTTCAGTAGCATAGAGTCGAGAAAACTATATATTATAGATATTCCTAAGAGTTTCTTCTTCATCTTTAATGATTTCTTGTAAAGTTTCTCTGAAATTTTGTGCTTCATCTTTAATGATATTCCTAAGTGTGGTTGTTCTCTTCTTTAGTTTGTTTAATGAAGTTCTTTTCTTGCCAAATATATATATATATTAGCATAATCAGGCCATATTTGATTTAATGAAATGAATCTAAGAATGGAAAAATTATTCCAACAAAAAATTCATTCCATTATTTAGTTTCACATTAGACTAAAAATTCATATTCTATAATAGTCTTAATTCTATTAAATAATGGAATTATAATTCTATCAAAAAAAAAAACTAAGGAATTATGATTCTATCTTTTTGTCATTCTCTTTAAAATCTCAATTTTTAATTTTTTCCAATTAAAATAACTTAAAATAAAGATGCTTTGATCGATATAATACTTATTTTATTCCATTCTATTAAGTCAACCAAATAAAGGAATATTATTATTATTTCCATTCCAATGATATTTAATTATAATTCTCATTACTATTCCTATTTCATTCCAATAAACTAAACATAACCAGAAGGTTAAGTACCTTTTAAACGTCAATAATTTATTATGAGAAAGTGAAGAGATAGCAAATAAAGGATCTAAAAATTATAGTTAGTAGAAATTGCTATTTATGGGAAAGTGGATAAGAATAGGAATTTCTTTTTTGAAAAACGACTATTTTTAGTGTGCTTTTCAGAAATTCTTTAGGGACATCTGATAAATTTGAAACAAAAAAAAGTTAATATATATATATATATAAACAAATTTCATTGAAAAATATAAATGTAATAGGAAAATTAGTCATTTTTTGTATGAGATTTGTCATTAGTATTGCCCTTTTATTTTTGAATTTGTATTCAAGTGTTCTCTAGATAACAATATTGTTCTTTTTTTACCCCATCACTTTTGAATCAATATTCAAGTGTCCCCTGTAATGACAAAGTTGTCATTCTTTTGCCCAATCACTATTGACTTAGTATTCAAATGCCACTAAAATAGTAAAGTTATTATTCTTTTGCCCTCAACTCTAACACCGTTAGAAAATTGTTAATAGACAATAGCCAAATAATTATTTTTCCTCTTAAATAGCTAATAAATATCATTTACTATTTTTTTATAGTAGATATTTTAAAAGACCTAGTTTTTATGATTAAATAAATAAAATAAACGAAGAGAGGTAAAAGAAAAATAATTTTTTTTAATGGTTATATATGGATATGTAAAACAAAAAATAGACAAAATAGAATAATTTTTGCATTAAGTTATTAGTGTCAATATATTTTTAAAAATTATGTTAAAAAAATACATATTTTCATATCCGAAAGACACAAAATATAATGACTATTTGCCCTCTTATTTTTCATGAAATATAGTCATTTCATTTTATGAAAATATGAAAAATAAAAGGACAAATTCATGAAATGACTATTTGTCCTCTTATTTTTATATTTTCATGAAATGAAATGACTATAATAAAATGACTATTTTTTATGAAAAATAAGAGGGCATGAAAATATGAAAAATAAGAGAACAAATAGTTATTTTATTTTCTAGAAAGTCTTTCGGATATAAAAATATGTAGTTTAAATTTTTACATAACTTTTAAAAATATTTTGGTAGTAATAAATTAATACAAAAGTTGTCATATTTTGTCTATTTTTTGTTTTATATATACACATATAACCATTAAAAAATCATTTTTTTTTACCTCTTTTGGTTTATTTTATTTATTTAATCATAAAAACTAGCTCTTTGGAAATGTCTAATATAAAAAAAATAGTAAAAGATATTTGTTAGATATTTAAAAAGTAAAATGATATTTGGCTATTGTCCATTAACAATTTTCTAACCGTGTTAGAGTTGATGGGGTAAATGAATAACAATTTTACTAATTTAGGGGATATTTGAACACTAAGTCAAAAGTGATGAGTCAAAAGAAGAACAACTTCATCATTGTAGGGGATACTTGAATATTAAGTTAAAGAAAGAATAAATTTATCATCTAAAGGGCACTTGAATACAAAGTCAACAGTGAAAGAACAAATTCATATTAATAGTAAATGTGAGTGGGTAAAATTACTAATTTTCTAATATAATATGCAAAAAATATACCTAAAAAGGAAATTTCTAAACAATAAATACAACATCATCAAAATAACATAGAAATTCATTGAATACATAGTTGGATAATAACTTGATACATTATCCAAAATTTTTATAGAGAATAATATCAAAAATAAGGAGAAATATTTTTGATCGTGCACCATCGAATGAATCATCTAAAATTCAATATTCATCAAGAGAGACGACCCAAATTTTTAAAATTTCCCAAAGTTGATCTATACTTCTATTTTTTTTTTTTTTTGTTTCTCAAATCAACCTAAGAATAACTTAAAAATCATATAGAAATTATTTCATTATCCATAGCATTTAAACACATAAATTATTTACTTATTTTAAAAATCTTTCCTTCTTTTTTTTTGGAGTTCCAATGTAAATATCATTCTCTCTCTCTTTGATGCATGCATCTTTCTATAATATTTTTTACCACTAAATTAAGTTTATAATATTGTTTTTGGCTTGGATTATTATTGAGATTTTATCTGGAGATAGAGAGATAACTTGAAGGGTAGAGAGGAGAAGAGGAAACATTTATATTTCTAATAAATTTTCTTTAATATTTAATAACAAAATAATTGATATAAAAAGATTTATTTAAGAAAAATTAAATTTCAAAATCCTGATTGCTGTTTTTAACTTTTAAAAGAAATTAGCAAAAAAATTGAGAGAAAAGGGGCATTTGGCAAGTTCTTGATTTGGTCAGTAGACGCTGATAGTTGTTGTGTAACTGCTAATTTAAGTAGAATTTGATAAACATAATAGGTGTTACTTTTGAAAGTTGATTCTACTTCGATAATACAAATTGTTTAAAATATTACTTTACTGGACAGAAAGGACTTATTTTTGAACTGATTTTGGTAGCTATTTTTGACTTTTATAAGTGGTTAGTAAAAAAAAAAATCAAGAGTGAGAGATGTTTGAAAAGTTTTTACATTTGGTCAGCATATTCTAAAAGTTATTGCGTAACTTTTAATTTAAGTAGAATTTGAGAAACATGATAAATGTTACTTTTCAAAATTGATTCTGCTTCTATAATATAAATTGTCTAAATTATTATTTTATAATACATATAATTTATAGTTTTCTAAGCACTTAGATGTTACTTTTAAACAACACAACTTTTATAGATTAAATTTATATAATTTATAGTTTTCTAAGCACTTAGATGTTACTTTTAAACAACACAACTTTTATAGATTAAATTTACCAAATGGTTAAACCTTTTTCTCCTACAACCGCTTCTTATCAATAGCATAACTACAGTAAAACTATGACATAACAATACCAAACTAGCTCATTATAGTTTATACAACGTAACAATACCAAACTAGCTCATAATTTATAGTTTACCAAGCATTAAGATATTGCTTTCAAATAGTCCAATAGTTTTGTAGATTAAATTTAGCACATATTTAGACTTTTTTTCCCTTCAAAATTACTTCTTACTTATGATACAACTACAACTATAATAGGGCTATATAACAACCGCAATATAATACAATAATACGAAACTGATCCAACACATATTTATATCTTTTTCAATTTTTTGGAAGAAATACTAGGTGCATTATTATTATAATTATTTAAATTTTAAGTTGATTTTTATTCTATAATGAGTAGATAACGTTAACATTATTGGTTATTTTTTAGTTTATAGTTAAATTTATTACTGTAAAAATGACATACCCATAGCTTAAAAATTAAAGTAAATTACTCGGCCCCTTAAACATTCCGCCGTTCATTCATTTAAAAAGAAAAAAGAAAAAAAGAAAAGAGAACTAATTTGCTCCATGGCAACCGAATTTTGTTTGGCGCCCATCCCTCACAAGACAGGGATGTATGGACACTCATAAGTCACAAATATAAAACGACTGACTCTACGTCTTAATTACCATTTATGATGATGGGCCAGAGCTGTATGGTTCATCTTTGTGGATGTGTAGGGTTTGTGTAGACTGCGGAGCACTGAGCAATATTATATCAGTGGAGGGGAAGGTACAGGATGAAAATATAATATGGACGTATTGATGAGCTAGCTTTTCTTTTTCTGTTTTCCATTTTGGGAAATCTGCATTCCTACCTAACCACACCAAAAATATAAATAATCAGAACCTTGAAATTGGAGAAACATTAATAAAAAAAAAAATAAACTCGGAGGCAAAATAGTCAACATCACTCCAACTAATATATCCGAATTTTCAAATCTAAAAGAAAAGAGAAGAGCGTAAATCCAAGAATTGGGCTTGGACTTTGATTCAGGTATAATGGTTGATATAGGG
>JXTB01000073.1:721566-742454 GCA_002914805.1 Parasponia andersonii
AAGATGAAAAACAATAAGAAGGACAAGGAAGCTAAATACACAGTGTATGGGTTTAGCATTGTCTTACAGTATTGGGCTTATGAGGCTATCCCCAAGCTTACTGGTGCATTTTGTGAGAACCTTGGCATCAAATTCCCAAGGATGCTGTCATGGACAAGCAATAAAACACCATCAATGATGGATTGTGTTCATGTATTCAAGATTAAGAAAGTAAGTCCGGAAAATTGATTTAATTCTATATAATTAATTTTATAAATTCATAAGTTGATTGAACTTTATTTTGAACTATCTTGCAGCTTGTCACAAAGGCAGTATTGAATCCACGGGAGGATGAGAAACAATTCTATGAACATATATATCACGATCCACAGCAGAGCCTCGCCAGTACTGGAGTGGAGGAAGAGGGAGTTGATGGTGAGGAGGAGGAGGAGAACAAGAAGGAGGCGGCTGAAGCCAAGCGAGCTGCAGAGGAGGCGGGCATCTTTCACGCTACCAGAAACAAAGTAGAGGAGGAACCACCCACTGACGTGCCTTAGTCACATAAGTTCTATCTTGAGTTGAAGACTAACATCGCTGAGTTGAAGGCAAACCAGACTGAACTCAAGGCGAACCAGGTGATTCTCAATGATAAACTTGATAGGTTGTTAAAGATGATGGAAGAAATGAAAGCACATCGTTAGCCAACTGGTTCTGAATCTGAGGCCACCCAGTCAGATGTCCTTCCTAAAGGGTACCAGGCAGGTGAAGATGTTGTCACAAGTACTCCCACTAAAGAGTACACTCCTGAAGAGCAGCAAACTCTGGGAGTGACAGAGTTAGAAGTTGCTGAGGTGGCTACAATTAAGTTTGGGAAGAAGAAACGGGTCGGTCAACGATCTAAGAGACTCATTGACTACACCGATCCGTCAAACAAGAAGTTCAAGGTTAATGATCCATGCAAACCAAACCCATTCCGGAAAATTGAGCCAATACAGCTTGATACATTTAGGAGATGGCTTGCAGGACTTATTGATAACCAGAAACCAATCCAGCTTCCCACTGGTGATGCTAGTACTGGATTCTTTTTCCACCTTCAGACTCCTTGGAAGTGGCTTGCAGATGAGGTAATTAGATTTATAATTAAATGTTTCTTTCTTCATTTTGAAATCCTTGTTTATATTTACTTAAAAGTTATTATATTCTCTCCTATGCAGCATATTGACGCAGCTTTTCGGTTGATACGAGAACGCCTTTGGCTTTTCCCAAAGACGTATAGAAAGAAAGTCGCTCTTGCGGACACAGTCTACGTTGCATGCATGAATGGTCGGTGGGATGCATTCCGAAGAACCTCCAATAAAGTGAAGTTTTTGTGGGATGACCAGCTTACTGACTATGCTAAAAGAGATGCAGATCATTTTCAACGTGGCTGGGCAGAGGTTGAGGAAGTTTACTATCCCTTGAACATCGGTGCAAATCATTGGGTTCTTGTGCAGATAGATCTTCCTGCGCATATGCTCACGGTATATGACTCTGACCAGGCATTATATGATGACGCACGTGTCGAGCAAGCCATGCGTCCAATGATGAAGATGTTGCCATACTTCCTGTTCAATGTAGAAGGAGTCACTGATCGTGCTGATCTTGATTTGACTACAACAACGAAACCGCGTGATTTTAATGTTAGAAGGTTACCTCCCAATGTAGTGCCATAAACAGCGAAGAGGTAATTCAATAGAATATAAGGATATTAACAAACATTTCTTCAATTGGTTATTTTGAGACTAACTAGAATTATTTGCCTTTGCAGTGGAGATTGCGGCGTTTTTGTGATTAAGCACTTGGAATGTCTGTTAGCCGACATTCCACTATCCAATGTTGTTGATGATGTTATGCAACATTCAAGACAGAAATTATGTGTAGATTTATTCTACCAGAATATAGAGCCATAGGTGTATAATATACTTCTTAATTTTGCTAATATTTTTAAGTAATTTTATTTGGATGACATAAGGATGCATTTTCATTCACTTTCGATTGTGTTTCGATTATTGCAATTTAATATTCCAAACTAATTCGGATTATATTTCGATGAGTATGGCTGCAAATAGTACCGGAAAATCACGTGATATTTGACGTTTTTTCGATGGTATTTCGACTGTGTTTCGATTTACAGTCAAAATTTCGATACCTTTTCGATGGTATTTCGTCGAAGTTTCGATTTACAGTCGAATTTTCGATACCATTTCGATGGTATTTTGACTGTGTTTCGATATTATTTCGATGAATAGTGCTGAAATTTCGATGCAATTTCAATGACATTTTAAATTTTCGATGTTAGTTCGACTATTTATCGATGATAGTTCGATGATATTCGATGGTATTTCGACTGTGTTTCGATTTACAGAGTCGAAATTTCGATACATTTTCGAGAAATTTTCGATTATTGCAATTTTTTCAAAACATTATATCATTATAATAAAGTAAATAATATTCCAAACTTATTCCAACAAAAATATTAAAATTATTCATTCAAACGTTCTACTTAAAATCCGCCAAAGTTAAAATGATAAAATTAATAGTACAAATTTCTCAAGATACGTGATTTTATTGTTTGATTTTCTATACAAAATTATTTATTTGAAGGTGTTGGTATCATGTACGTACAAGTTGCCCGATTGTGCCCCTTTCCACTGCAACGGCTACAATGGCGTTGCATTATGATCTTCTCCCCTTTTGACTTTGTACGCTTTGTTTTCGGCCGGCCAGCCTTTGGTTTATAAGGAGGTGGTTCCACCATACGTCTGCTAATATCATCAGGTACAGCCCATTCTTCTTCATTTCTCACTGGATATATAGTCTCTGCGTATGAGCACAGCCATACGTCAACTGTATAATACCAGGAACACAAGGAGTATGGATTGATGCCTCGACTTAGAGTAGCTGCCAATGCATGCGTACATGGCAGACCTGTCAAATCAGACCTCCTACAACTTCAAGTCTTTGTCTGTAAGTTAACTTGACCATCTCTGTCACCGTCCATGACATAAAACTCATACTAGCTGAGAGGCTGAACAATCAAAGTCTTTGCAGCCTCAATACGGTCCTCCAATTTCTTCTCAATCTTTGTCGGTAATGGTTTATTGGATTCCATTGCCAATGTTCGTCTTTCAAAGAACCAAGTTTGTAGTGTATACCTCAAAAACTCCGCCAAAGTTGTGATTGGATACTTCCGTGCATCTCTACTCGTGTTATTAAAGCTCTCAGCGTTATTACTTGTCATGATGTTGTAACGAATGGCAGAGAAGTTTGCACGGCTCCATTTCTCAATGCCCATTTCTTCTAAATAATTAGCAATGGCTTGATCCTTGACCTTGATCTTCTCAAAATGATGAAGAAAGTCACTCATCCGATAGGATTTTGCCGCCAAGAAGTACTCACTGTGGCAATGATCAGTCTTGAATTTTGTTTGGATATTCATACCAATATGATGTATGCGAGCTCCGTGGTGTGCTTCAGGGCACACAGTCGACAATGCATTCGTAATACTTGGGTGTCGGTCCGATACGAAGACCAAGTTCTCAAGCCAAATTTCTAGGTCACTATCAGAGGTAATCTTCGTTGGAGGAATAGGGATTCCATCTCCACTATCACATTTATAAACAACCTTAAGTTCTAAATCAAAACGATTTTTATCAACTCCAATCACCTCATACAGCTTATCTACAAGGGTCACAAAAGTTATACCCATCCATACACCCATGGCCTTACTTTCTTTAGCAATATAAGACCATAATATTTTCTCTGACGAAAACTTCCATTCACCGTTATACAAAACTATGATGTTGAAACGTGACTCTGCAGATGAAACAAAAAAAAGAAATTAGATTCAACAGAAAAAATCATAAAATGTAAACGGAAGAATCTATATTTTTAGCCATCGAAAATTGGTCGAAATTGGTCGAAAGAAATAATCGAAATAGTCATCGAAAATAGGTCAAAAATTCGACTACCATCGAATTATAGTCGAAATATAGTCGACGAAATTCTTACATCTCAGACTTCAGCGAAATTTGGTCGAAATTATAATCCAAAATCGAAAAAATAATCGAAATAGTCATCGAAAAAAATAATCGAATTGTCATCGAAAATATGTCGAAAATTCGACTACCATCGAATAGTCATCGAAAATTCGACTACCATCGAATTATAGTCGAAATATAGTCGACGAAATTCTTGCATCTCAGACTTCATCGAAATTTGGTCGAAATTATAATCGAAATACATCGAAATTGATCGAAAAAAATAATCATAATAGTCATCGAAAATAGGTCGAAAATTCGACTACCATCGAATAGTCATCGAAAATAGGTCGAAAATTCGACTACCAACGAATCGAAATATAGTTCGACGAAATTCTTACATCTCAGACTTCATCGAAATATGGTCGAAATTACATCGAAAATTCGATGCTTATACTGAGGCAGTCTGATTTTTTGAGAAATCCAAACTTTTGCAGATAATCCCAGAGCCAGAAAACAACTTTTAATGTATAAATTATGCTCGTAACATATCGAAACTCAGTTAAAAATCATTTCAAACAGTACCCATATAAATTACATACCCATTTCGCGGATTTCCGTCCTCTGTCTTACTGCCACGTCTTTTTTCTGTTTTTTCAACTTTTATCCTTTCTTCTTTTCTGCTCTTAGAATTTCAGCTCCTTAGACAGTGTGATAAATTCAAGCATGAGATTACATGAAAGATTGTGAGGATATAGAGGGAGGAATAAGGAGCTACAGCTTGGTTAAAGAGGAGAAGAGCGACATATACATTATAAACCAATTATAAAGGGCAGAAGTGACATTTCAGGTGGGTATATGCATATTTTTCAGAGTTTTATTGAGGGAAGCATATGTGCCAAAATATGCCTCTTATAATGCATATTTAACCTAATTTCCCAAATAAAAAGCTCCTAAAATTTTTTGGTAAATAACTCTATAGTACAACTACACAAAACAAAACCTAAAAGATTCAAAAACCTAGTAAAAAACTAAACCCATAACAATATAGATAAAAAATTATAGAAAATGACCTTTCTCAATCTACCCAGATGTCCAAATCATCGTCTAATTAGTCTGACCATAGAATTGCCTGTCTAAATTCACAATCTCTATTTAGAATCTGTGAATGTACTTTTCCAAGTGGAAATGGCCTTCTAAGAAAGATCAACCCTATAGGGTTGAAACCTACTAATTTTGGCTGAAAATGATCAAAAATTATGATTGTCAATTAAAATGTAAATTCTTTCTCCCAATTAAACTTAAACTCTTACAGTATTTCCCACATACAATTTTAAGAAAAATTTAAAGTGAGGCAGAATCTAACTAATATTATTTAATCATCAAATTGATCCATCCTACTCAACTCTAACCTCTATTCATAAAGGAAATCACAAATTTGAAATCACCTAATCATCTAGAAATTAAAAAATAATTTCCAAACCAGAAATGCTTACTCAATTGATAAGACTAGATTTAGAAACTTTCAAAAGTGTTCTTAATCACCAAAATAATTTCCAAACCTTCCTAAATATATACATAAGTATAACTATGAAATTTTGTTGCAAAAATGACGAAAATGAAAAATTACAATAGAGATCACTTACCTACCACTTGGGAAAACGAGATTGACTGTAAAAACCCGGAATTTACGAGGATAATTTGGACATTTTACCAATTTTCTTGATATAATATTGGGGGGATTAATTTGCAAAATTTTTGTGCAGAAGGACTAAATTATAATTTTTGGGGAATTGATTTGAAAGAGATTTGAAATTTTGGGGACTTATGTGTAATTTTTAAAAAATTACACTACCTCGTAAAGACAAGCCACGTGCCTATCATCTCCCACTTTCCCTCTCTCTTTCCCAGCTCACTCTCTCTCTCTCTCTCTCTCTCTCTCTCATTATCGCAGCTCAACTTCCGGGAGTCGTCTGGCCACTAGACGGACGGTAGAGCTCCCCTAGGCCGCCACGAGCCAGCGCCGGCCAGCTGCAATGCTTTTAGAGCTGTTGCCGTCGTCGGAGAAGAAGGAGAAGCCGTTTGAAGTATTTCGGATTTTTGGCCGCCGGCGAAGACTCCGGCGTCCATTCTACCTCTAACTGGGCTCGTTGGATTCGTATCATCGCGAAGATCGTCAAGGTTTATATATCTTAACCCCATACTGCCCGAATCAAAAGTTGCCATTTTTGGATATTTTGAGTTTAAGTTTGACTTTTTAATCCAGCCGTTGGATAGTGATTTTGTTGTCATTTTTGGATTGTACTCGGAAAATGGAGAAGTTTAATATATATATTGCCTATGTTTGGTGACCGGCACGGAAATCAAGGTCAGACAGTCGAGATTTTTGCCTCATTTTGCGTGCCACCGGCCCGGTGTGAGCTTGGACCCGAAATAGATAAGTTATTTGTTTAACCTAGATATTGTGGATGCTAGGAATTCAGTGAAGAGGTCCGTTTGTGGATTTGAAGCTCCGATGACAAGTTGATTTTCGCAAGAAGATGATCGAGTGCTTGGAATTGGTCCCCGACCCTTCGGACGATCATCAATAATATCTTGAGGATTCAATAGTGTAGTATCACTATTCAAGCGAGGTAGGGACTTAATTACCTCTATTTTATATCGTTTTCGAATAAAACTTATTTTCTGCGGTACATGAGAACAAACATGATTTTTACACTATTTAAACATCTGTGATGAGAATTGATTGTATGATGTGTACATATTGTATTGCTCCAGGAATTTTCTAAGTATATGTTATTTTGTGTATATTAAAAATATGGCCGTTATGCTGCTCGTTTTCCAATAAAACCTAGTATGCTGATTTTATTGAAAAAACCCGAGCATGATTATTTTCACACTTCAGTTCTGTATTGCACGTGTCATAAGATTATAAATGAGTACCGTGTTAGGATCGCGAGTTTACAATATGGCGCTGCATGCCCCACCGTCGGTACAGAGTCCGTAAACCCGCGCGGGGTTTTGTTACTTCTAATTACCTCCCCATTTGACAGGTGTAGGCAATTTGGTTGCCCTTCCAGGTTTGGTTGGCGACACATGAATGTTTCCTCTTGTTATGGGCTTAAATGTCAAGCAGGCAGTTAGGCATACTTAGTGCCATCATCCTGCGTTTCCACAGATGAGAGGATGAGAGCTCATGGGTATGGGTTGATTTGTATTATGTGCATATGAATTGAATGGTTTTGATTACACTGCTTTATATATATATATATGGATTTCTGGTTTGGATTATATATATATATATATATGTATATTTTGGACTAAACTAACCATGCAGAAATTCTCCATCACTAAAATATTTTCAACCGAGGTAATTGTTTTTCCTACTGGGTATTTTATGCTCACCTCCCTACCTTCTTCCTCAGGTAGTGTTCAGTGCGACCTTGGTGATCAAAAGGAGTAAGCAGTCATCTTCGTTTCTTGGTAATGCTAGAAGCTTGTTGTTGTGGTATTTGGACTATTTGGGTTTTGTGTTAGTATTGAACCAAGATTATTGCCTCTATTTTGTCTGTGAACTTATGTATGTCATTCTAGGATTTGAGTTTCGTTGTAGATAAAGGTGATGTTTGGACTTATATTTGATTTCACGTTTTTAAATTATTATTCGGCTTATGTTTAATGGTGTATACGAACTGTGGGAAATGTTTACGAGATGAAATTCTAAATATTTTATTAAAATAGACTATTTATCAAACTAAAACTTTTTTACACTTGTCAAATAAATCAAATTTTTTTTTTTTTTTTGTGAAATTCACCTTCTGCCAGTAGGGTGGATTTTGGGCGGTGACATTGACGCTCTAAGGAAGTTTAGATGGCTGATAATCGCTTAACAATCAGTCTTAATAACCTATTTATAATCGGTCTAATCATGTTAAATGATCACGTTATTCTTAGTAAGTGATCAGGCTATTTTATCCTCCAAAATATTTTCCTTTTCACTTAAATCCAAATATTCTAGTGCTTGCTACAGAGTCCTATATTTTTCTTATCATTCCTAAATCCTAAAATAATATTAATTATTAATAAAAGTCCAAACTTTGACATCATAAAATTTTGGGTATTACAAGCATGGCACAAGCGGCTAAGGTGTTTGAGGAAATGCCTGATAATAAAACTTAGGTGTTTAATACAGTGCTTTCAACATTGGCTGCCAGTGGATTCAGTAACGGGTCGCTTGATATGATTGGTGAGATATGCATATCTGGAACGACGTCGAACCATGTGACAATCCTTGATATGTTGGCAGCTTGTTCTCGAGCTGTTTTGGCTGAGAAAGGTCATTGGCGTTTTGATGTGCTCAAACGCTGTCTCTCAGGTGAGCCACCAGTTCATCATTATGCTTGTCTGGTTCACGTAATTGACCGAGTTGGGCTAATTGATGTGACAGAAGAAGCTGAGGATATGCTCCTTCGCTGTGTTTTCTTTTTCTTTCTTTTTTCTCTCTCTTTTTATATAATTTCCCCGTTTAGGTTCGCAAAAAAGAAAAACGTTGTCAATTGTTTTTTTTTTTCCAACCTAATTCTGGCTAGTTTTTCCTTGCTGTCTTGCTTTTAATAATGTGACAAATTTTGGAATTATAAAAAAGTAACAGTAGACAAGCCGATGGGTGCAGGGAATTAAGTGCAAGCCGATGGCTAGGTTTTTTTTTTTTTACCTATTGGTAGGTATTTTTTTTTAACAGTTGGATCATCATCTAATGGTGATCCAATGACTATAATGAAGTATTTGAAAAGACATGCATCATTAATATTCTTTCTCTCATTTATTTTTTACAATAAAAAAATATACCTGCTAAATTTTCATTATATATATATGTAGGGTACCAATAGGTATTTTTTTTTTATCTATGCATAAGTATCAACTTGACCAATAAAAATTTAGTATGTACTTTTTTTTTATTGTAAAAAGTAAGAGAGAGAAAGAGCATTAATAATGCACGTCTTTTCATATACTTCATTATATCCATTAGATCACCATTAGATGGTGATCTAACGACTAAAAAAAAATAGCTACCCATAAGTAAAGAAAAAAAATACCTATTGGATTGGCAACCATATATATATATAGGGCACCAATCCAGTATGTATTTTTTTTTTTACCTATGCATAAGTATCAATTTGACCAATGAAAATTTAGCATGCACATTTTTTTATTATAAAAAAATAAGAGAGAGAAAGAACATTAATGATGCACGTCTTTTCATGTACTTCACTACAGCCATTGGATCACTATTAGATAGTGATCCAACGGCTAAAAGAAAATATCGACCTATAGATAAAAAAAAAATACCTATTAAATTGACAAACACATAAATATATATATATATGGGCACTAATCCAGTAGGTTTTTTTTTTTTGACCTATGCATAGGTATCAATTTGACCAATGAAAATTTAGCATGTACATTTTTTTATTATAAAAATAAGAGAAAGAAAGAGCATTAATGATGCACGTCTTTTCATGCATTTTATTATATCCATTAGATCACTATTAGACGGCCATCCAACGGTTAAAAAAAAATATCTACCCATAAGCAAAAAAAAAAAAAAAAATACCTATTAGATTGACAACCTACATATAATATATATATATATATATATATATATATATATATATATATATATGTTTCTTACATGGCTATATCAACCGAGAACAATCAATAATGATGGAAAATATTTACTTAAAAAATTCAGTCGACCCAGTTTTTTCCTCCGAAGAGATGTGCATGCTATTTAGTGTATGTTTACTTTGTTTACACCGAGTGATCTCAATCCTATGGCGCAAAATCCAATGACAATCAATAGACGCTCATTTGTCTAAAAACAGTGCTGAATAGATATTGGTAAAATATTAAAATCTATACAATACTTAGACGTGTTAACTAGACTGTGCAGCCCAAACACATTTAACTGTGCCGCATGTTGTAAAAAGGTGCCAGCCCAAGCATGATTAATTGTGTTTTATGTGCATAATCGTACTTGTTTATGATATTATGTTATTTACTAATTAATTGTGCCATTTTCTGATATTATGTTTTTTTTTGTATTGATTGCACTTGTTTTAGACAATATGTTATTTTTATATCTAATTTTTACTTATTTTTTATTATGTTATTCTTATGTCTAATGTTGTTCATTTTTTATATTATATATGATTTTAAGCCTAATTATTTCTATTTTCAAACTCTTATTATTCATGTTCTATAATGGTACTCATTATTTAATTTTTTTTCAAATTTAGTTATTTTAATACTACTAGACATGTGTCCTTTTGAGTAATTATTAATTATGAAATTTCTTAATTATTATGTAATAGAAAGAAGTTATTTTAAAATTAAAATCATTTTTATAAAAAAACAAATCTAAATTAAAATATTTGAGGATACGTGAGAAATGATAATTAATTGAAATTTCTATAGTTAAAGTGTATTCTAACTAAATTGGTGTTTACTCAGATTATATCAAAATGTACAACTCAAAGTTATGAATGACAAATACCTAAACTGTATTTTTCTTTCTTAACATTTTAAAAATTTTCTATTAAAGGTTAGTTTTGCCTTAGGTTTTTAAGATTTTTAAGCTCTTTAGCTCAAACTTATTAAATTTTATAATATATATAATTTTTACCTCAAAAATATTTTAATTTTAATTTGTTTCTAATTTGTTTTACATTTATTATATTAAAGTTATGCCCAAAAAAATTAAAATAATTTAAAATATGTATATTTTCTGTAAATTAATTATTTTTCTTAATCATGCATGTTGTGTCTGGTATTCATGCATGTCGTGCTATGTACCTTATCTTTGTCATGCTAGCTCGAGCACATTTACTTATCATGTTGTGCTGGCTCAGTACGGTTATTATTCGTGTCGTGTCATGCTGGGCATAATTGCTAATTGTGTTGTGTCGTATTGTACCTGTGGTAGCTAGTTTTGACACCACTAACCATACCGTAGAAGCTCTCATATTTCCTATTTCATTAGTCTCATAATAAATTGTTGAACCTAAAAAAGTGCTTGTCCTTTTATGCTAATAACTTTGCCCTCAGCTACTAGTATAAAATGCAACTATTTAGGCATGGTTGCTAAGTTAAATTTGCTCATATCTTCTATTGTTAAATTTGCATGTTATCTATTAGCAGTATTTTGGAGATGGGAATGAGACAGGAAAAAGGTGGAATTTGTCCTTATGGAGAGATAAGAATATAAGTGTATATATTTTTGGGAACATATGGTTATTATTGGAACTATTCTTACCATTTGTCCACGTGTCTTCAAATCGTTGGTGCTGGTCCTACCAACTGTCCACGTGTCCGAACTGTTGGTACTGTTTCTTTCCAACTGTCCATGTGTCCTTGCTATCTCAGGATATTTTTGATCTCACTTCGGATTAACGAGGCGGGGGTGGCCACTTGCAAAGACTCTATGATGCTTGAGTCAGATATTTACTCCCGAGATTGAATAACAAAGACTGAGTTTAGTTTTTTGTCTCATAAATCCTTTTTATTCTATCTATCTCTCTATGTGTGTGTATATATATATATGTGTATGTATATGCATATATCTATATATGTTTCCCTCCTCGAGGAAATATGTGGCATGTAAATATATAATCCTGGAACCGAAAACCTGCCAACTCTTAATCCTAGGATCGAGTGTCCTCTCCTCATCATGACTTGTTCCATAAATCACGGGCCATGGTTACCGTAATTTCCCTTGCATCGTTGTGATTTACTTTCCACCGTCCCCTATGGCGCGAGCCTGGCAGGGGCAAGACCCCAATAACCCGCCATCATGTTGGGACGGTTCGCCTAATATGCACACCTACCCAGGATCACATTGAATGCCCTATCTGGGTCTGGAGTGGTGTGCTGCCCCTAATGGTCTTCTAGTGGAAGACCCTCGAGGCTTCTAACCCCCAGCGGTCGAGGCAAGAATTTGACTGGCCGAACCTGTCTAGGGTCTGAGATAGGTTCGGCCTTAGCCTGCGACAACTAACGGGCCCAAGTCGTATCACATGTGACTTATGCGGCATTCAAATGGCCTTTCTGGACACGTGTTGAATGGTGTGTCCCATGCCATCTGTTCTGCCACTTAATCATCCACATAGCGCACGATCTAGGAGTGGGCCCTACAACTGCTTCCATTTCCCTATGTGATGAATTTGCAGCCATTAAGTGGAGAAAGCATGCCTCCTGTTTGCCAATTCGAAGGGTACGCGTATCTCATTGCCGTCATTATTCCTTAGTTACTGATACTGACGCACGCCAACTCGTACCACGACTTTTTCAAATTTTTGAAATTTTAGTGCTTCCGACTTCCTCGCACTGTTCTCCTCCAGTGAAGACTTTTTAGCTCCTCCTCTATAAAAAGCCGCACTTACGCTCATCTCTTACTTTACAAAAATCCCTAAGTACTCCTGCTTTCTTTCCTTCAAAATTTCCAGTCTTCTCAAATCTTAGGGTTTTGGAATCTTCCCTTTCCCAGAAACTTTTGCTTTCTTTGATCGCACCCAAGATAATGGCCCCAAACCAGAGTCAGAAGCTTCGACCTGTCGTGAATTCCGAGTTGGGTTCGTTAAAGAGGTAGCTCTGCTTTCCTGGTGGAGTTACCTTACAAAGGGTCGAGGGTCCAGCGGACTAATTCCTCTTCCCCTCTACCCTTAAAGGCTCCATCATCTTGGGGAGGAAGCACATGGAATGGCTGCAGTTTCCCCTTCCTCCCCTGGTCCACCAATTCTTCAGCCTGACAGGAATTCACCCGATGCAATTGAATGCTAACGGGGTCATGATCCTAATGGGGCTCTCTGCTCTGTCGGTCTTCCTCAATATGCATATCAACCTAGAAGTGGTCTTCTATGCCTACAAGCTCACCCTCATCCTTAAAAAGAGCTCTTACTCTACTTTCTACCTCCAGCCACTCCCGAGGCGCAACGTTTTCTGGGGCTTGCCAAGGACAGATAAGCAATGGGATTCTCACTCTAGGTTGTACACCGTTGGAGGGGCATAGTGCTCTCCTTGGGTGAACGGGGAGCGTTTCCAAATTCTCTCATTTTTTCTACAAAATAAGTATTGATTCATGTTTTGATTTTCGGGCCTGCATGCACTTTGTCTGTTTTTGCTCATGATATTTGGCCTCGTGCAGCCTCTATGGAGGAAAGCAGGTTCGAGCCACTACTGTCGGCGGGGCGGCTCAAGGAGCGGGAGAGAGTCATTGTCTTCAGATCCTCTGGGGATTGCTAACATATTCAGTTCGTTCTGAATCCCCAGGTGATGAACATAAGGCCGAGGATGGTCTCATATCTCATCTTTCCGCTAGATACGTGGGTCAGCATTAAGCACCTTCCAAGCCAGTTTGACGCTTTGGCTCTGAACTGGTTCCGTCGAGATAAGCAGAGTCACATCGCCATGATGGGTCGTTAGATCATAGTCTCGAGCTAGCTGGCAAGTCGCAATGACCTGGTGGCGCCAACCAGTCACGAGCTCAAAGAGGCGGTGAAGCTCGTGACCGAGAAGGGTGTCAGGTTTCGAAGTGAGAAAGCTGGTGCCCCCAAGAGGGTTAGAGGTGAGTTCATTTTATGCCCTAGGGCTCCGTCGATCAGGTCATGGCTATATTTTAACCACATTGCTCGCTCTTGCAGGTTTGAACGCTGGCTCTTTGGCAGATCCCTTCTCAGCCAAGGGGAGTACTATTGCCCACAGAGCCCAATCCAAGGTCCCCACCGGTCGGTGTCTGGTGGTGTCTTCTGAGGATGAGGCCGGGGGGCAGAGAGTTATCATCCCAAGAATAGGCTTAGACGACGAGCTGGTCTGTTCGTATCTGGGGATGATGCGACGCTGGCACCTTCTCCCGAGGCAGGCGGGCCCGTGATCTGGGAAACGCTGGCCATAAAGATCGTGTATGGTAGAGGGATGCCTTCGAGCCTACCAAGGGAGCTCGCTGCGCCAGCTCCTTCTGCCCCCAGTTCCAACCTGAAGGTAAGCCAGGGTTCGGTTCCGCTCGCTCCCGTGGGAAAATTGCCGAGCTCAGCAGAGGGGCTCCCAGGCTAAAGTCTCGCATGTCTTCCCTTCTCCCGGCCTTTATGAAGCAGGTTCGTGAAGTCGACCCATCCGGGGAGGAGGAAGGTCTCGCGGGGAAGAGAGGCAAAACTGCCTCTTCTTCAGACAGCGATGATAACGAGGCCACCCTGACCGTCATGAGGAGAAGGAGGTCTGTGCTCGGTGGCTCGTCTGACCATGTTGGTCAAGACAAGACCAAAAAATTACAACCAGGTGGATCTCCAAGTGAGGTGGTTATTGGGACTGCTGAAGTAGCAACGGTTACGATGGGTTCTTCTCCTAAGGATGCGCCACCTCCAGTTGTCACCGATGGTGCATTTAGAGATGCTCCATCTTCTACTACCCCCACCTCTCCCACTTCAGGATGTTTGGCAGGGGGAGAAAGCGTCCTCGCAGTTTGATGGGTGGAGTCACATTCCTCGGACCCGAATAATGCCCAGGAAAAGGGTTCAGCCACGAAATTCGAGTTGGAGGTGCTCTCCTTGGAGAACGTAGGCCTCGTTGCTGGCCGTAGCATTGCACAAAATTGGCTCGTTTACCCGTCATCGCCATGCTTTCGGCATCTTTGCTGAACACTGACTCCCCTTCTTTTTGTTCTGTAGCTAGCCGTAGTTCAATCTTTCTACTCTTCTCGTGTTAGAAAGCTGACTGGGCAGCTAAATGCCCGTGCTACGGCGGTCGAATAGAGTGAGGTCGCCCTTGCTGCATTAAGGGTAGACTTCTGCTTATATCAGAGCCTGGACAAAGCCAGGGTTAGCAGCGCGGTGGCTCATGCCTTAAGCGTCGAGAGGGCCAGACGTGAAGAGCTGACCGCCAGGTTGGACACGGCGGAGGGAAAGTCCGGTCTCTCGAGGCCGAGGTTCCGAGTCTGCGCTCGGAGGCCGAGGCTACCAGGCTGGCCCAAGCTGATCTCAAGGTCAAGGAGCAAGAGCTGCAGAGTACAGGGGCTGAGATGGGGCTGGCTTTCATCGCTCGTGATAGAGCCGTCAGTGAGGCTAAAGAGGCGAGGAAAGCCGAGGCGAAAGCCAAGTTAGAGGCCCATTCTCTGCAGTGTAGACTCGACTAGTCGAACGAGATAATCTGATATCTCTATTTGGATCATTGTAAACTGATGGAAGCTCACGCAGGGCTGACCCGTAAGCACAGCGAAAACCTTGCCGATATTAACACTCTTTTAATCAACTTGTCCCAGCGGCAAGTAGAATTGAGGCTGGTGGCATTAAAAGATAGGCTAACAGATGCAAAGAAGCTAAAGACAAGGTACCAAAGGCAGGTGGACATTCTTTCTGCGGAGAACTATAGGTCTGGCTGGGAGAATAGAGAGTTCGAGGGCCACGCAGAGGTAGTGATGCCAGACCAGTTTGATAAGCAGAAGGGTGTCGAGAGGGACCATTACTCCGTTGGGTACTACATGAAACAGCTGGGGGGACGAGATTAACATTGTATATCTTGCTGATGTATTGAAGATGCTCAACGAAGAGAAAGACGAGCCTTCTACATCTGCCTCTGTTGCCAAAAAGATTGTCCTTACTTTCGGTCTGCCAGAACAAGCCACGAGGGTTCCTAAGGGTCAGCCTGGTCCTGGCGCTTTAACTGGCAAAGGGTCAAGTATGGTCGTCTTGTCTAGCGATGACTTCAAACCCGATATGCTGCTCTCTGCCGAAGCTGGGCCAAGTGCCGAAGTCGGCATCACTCTCTCCGCCGGAGGTATTTAGGGCTCCTCGCTCTTTTGTGTACTTATAAAGTACTGTTTGTGTAGTGTAAAGCTGACCCTTGTTGCAAGCATCTGTTTAAATAACAAAATGGCGTACTTTTCTCACATTTATCTTGTTTTTCTTTTTCTGTTGTCCGCATTTGTGGTCAGGGTCAGACATCATATACGATGCCATTTCCTTGTCGGCAATTTGGCCTGCCTCTAAGTCTGGCCTAATCGTATATGATTTGGAGTTATTAGTGAATCCTCTCCGTGCTATGACTGACGAGATTAACTCCAGAGATCAGGATATGAGTTTCGGCTCGTCCAGCTCTGAGGATGTATAATTACTGTTATGACTTGTCTTGGCAGAATTTGATCCGTGCATATGGCTGGACTTCTCTGACCCTAAATATGATCGCGCCAGGAACTAGCTCTAGAGGTTGATTGATTCTTGCTTGGACCTATCGCTACAGAAGAAAAGGCCTGGACTCGGCTCTCACCGGGAGAAAATAGGGCGTTACTACCAACGTGTCTTTACGAGTCTGTCCAAGACCTATTATTGACAAATAAAGATACTGGGTCTGTGTCCCTATTAACCACGCATTCTGTAATTTAACATCAATAAACATATTTTGGTTTTGATTTCCGTCTTTGTGTTTGGAAGATTATACGCTTGGTGTCCTACGTAACTTATCTAGGTCAGCTTCCAATGGGTAGAATCTGGCCCTGTCTACCTTCTTCCTACGCGTAGCTAAGGTGCCCTCTGGGGAGGGTCTACTTCTAATGGGTAAACCCTGGCTTTGTTTTATTTCGGCTTATGCGTGGCTAAGGTGCTCTCCGGGGCGGGGGTGTTATCGCTCAATCCTTCCCATCGTGCAGGTGTTTTTTGAGGGTCGGCGGCAAGTTTTGTTGCGCGATGTGATTCCCATAGTATAATTTTTAATGAGGTCCGCCGGCAAACACTTTATTACGCAGCTCATTCCTCCTCTACATTTTCTCGGGCCATCGGCAAGTATTTTATTGCGCAATATGATTCCCACGGTATGATTCTTAATGAGGTTTGCTGGCAAGCATTTTATTGCGCAGCTCATTCCTCCTCGTACGTTTTCTCGAGCCATCAGCAAGTATTTTATTACGCGATGTGATTCCCACAGTACAGTTTTTAATGAGGTCTGCTAGCAAACATATTATTGCGTAGCTTATTCCTCCTCGTACTTTTTCTCGGGCCATCGGCAAGTATTTTATTGCGCGATGTGATTCCTATAGTACGATCTTTATTGAGGTCTGTTGGCAGACATTTTATTGCACAACTCATTCCTCTTCTACATTTTCTCGGGCCATCGGCAAGCATTTTATTGTGCGATGTGATTCCTATAGTATGATCTTTATTGAGATTTGCTGGCAGGCATTTTATTGCACAACTTATTCCTCTTCCTATATTTTCTTGAGCCATCGGCAAACATTTTATTGCGCGATATGATTCTCATAATACGATATTTATTCGTGTGAATAGTTCAAGGGGTCTGGCACTAGGGGCAGACCCAAACTAGTGGGTAAATCCATGTAGCAGACATCTCGATTTGTTTTGGAATTGGGCTATTTAATAACACAAGTATATACATATGTCTCACACGTAGTATTTCTTCAAGTGCTGGGCATTCCATGTGTATAGGTAGGCTCTTCCCGTTCTTGAGTTCTTTTAGGATATATGCGCCATTGTCGAGCGCTTTGATCACCTCGTAAGGTCCGACCCAATTGGAGTCTAGCTTCAAGGAATTCCCTATTCTGACCTTGAAGACCCAATCTCTAGCGTTGAACTGGCGAGCATTGACTTTCTTTGCGTAATAAGATCTGGCTTACTGGTGGTACGAGGCCAGATGAATCAGGACCACATTTCTCGTTTCATCAAGGAGGTTTGTGTTGGGGCTTAGCTATTGCTCGTTTCAGTGAGGCGTCTTTTAGCACTTTGGAGTGAAGGGTTAGGAGGCTAATTTCGGTCAGGATCATAGCCTCTGACCCATAGACCATAGCAAGGGGTGTTCTTCCCGTTGACCTCTGCTCTGTGGTTCGGTGGGCCCACATGACAGCTGGTAGATCTTCTAACCACTTTCCTTTAGCCTCCTACAAGTTTTTTTTAATATTGCTGAAGATGGCCCTGTTCGTTGCCTGTGCTTGGCCGTTCCTCTGAGGCTAATTTACAGATCAGAAGCTGAGCTGTATGTGTCATAAATCACACAGCTCTTTGAGTTTGGTGTTTTGGAACTATATGCCATGGTCAACATGTATCTCCTTCGGGATTTCGTACCAGCAAATTATGTTTTCCAAATGAAGTTAATTATGTTTGCCTTATTGACGGTTGGGTAGGCTTCAGCTTCCACCCATTTGGTGAAATAATCGGTGGCTAATAAGACATACCTCCTTCTCCCGGGGCTTCTGGGGAGCTCTTCGACGATATCCAGACCCCACTTAGTGAAGGGCCAAGGAGTTATGTTCGAATAGAGCTTTTCCACAGGTTGGCATTTCAGGAGGGCGAACCTTTGGCACTTATCGCATTTCTTGACAAATTGGGATACCTCGGTCATCATGTAGGGCCAGAAGTATCTAGCCGTTAAGGCCCTGTGAGTGAGGATCTGCCCGCCAAAGTGGTTGCCACACACTCCCTCGTGGATTTCCTCCATCAGCTTCTGTGCCTCTATGAGGCCTACGCACCTCAGCATCGGTCCAATTGTTGATCTTCTGTACAGTTGGCCCCCCATCATCGAGTATTGGGCAACCTTTAGTCTGACTGATCTTGCTTTTTGGGGGTCTGTGGACAGTTTCCCTGACACCTGGTATTGGGTGATGGGTTTCATCCAACCTTCGTCCTCAGAGTCGGCCATGAACACGTGGCGCGCGGGGTCTTTTGAGGGGTCTCTCGTGCATTCACCTTCTAGCAGAATCTCCGTGCGTTTGGTCACCCCTTCCATCAATGTGATTCTAGCTAGCTCATCAGCCTTTTGGTTCATCTTCTTAGGTATCTGTTCAATATCGAAGTTGTTAAAGCGGGCTTTCGCCCCCATTATTCTGGAGAAGTACATGTGTAATCTTGGCTCTTTTACTTCGAAGTCTCCCCTGACCTGACCCACGATCAGCTGCAAGTCAGTTTTTACTGTAATGTTCTCTACTCCAAAGTGCAGGGCTAGCTCGGGGCCTTGCAGTAGCGCTTCATCCTCTGCCTCATTGTTTGTCGCCTGGAAACCAAGCCTTAATGCTTTCTCTATCCTGAGTCCTGCTGGGGTCCGCAGGACTATTTTGACGCCTGACCTTAAGGTATTCATGGATCTATCAGTGTAGAGGGTCCATGTTGAAAGGATGTGAGCCAGAGGCTTCTGTGGCGGGTCGCATGGTTCGTCGAATGACTGGATTTTTACTAGTAAGTCTGCCATGACTTGCCCTTTCTTTGCCACTCGAGGCTGGTACTCGATGTCGTATATCCCCAGCTCGATGGCCCATTTGGTCAGTCGTCCCGATAGATCTGGTTTGGCCAAGATCTGCCAGATGGGGAAATTTGTATACATAGTGATTGGGTGTGCCTTGAAGTACTACCTCAATCTTTTCTTGGCATTTAGCAGAGCAAGAACCAGCTTTTTTGCCATATTGTATCGTGTCTCCGCATCCAGGAGCATGCGGCTTGCATAAAATACTAGCTTCTACTTGCCGTTTTTCTCGATGAATAGTACAGCTCTGATCGCTACTTCGGACACTGCCAAATAAGCGTACAGGTGCTGTCTTTCCACTGGGGAAGCTAGGATGGGCGGGCGACTTAAGTACTGCTTGAACTCTGTCAGTGCCTTGTCCTGCTCATCCCCCAGATGACTGGAGAGCTTTTCTTTATACATTAGAAGAAAGGCTTACACTGATCGGACATTTTGGAGACAAACTGGCTGAGTGCAGCTATCTTCCCAGTTAGGCGCTAGACCTCCCTAATGGTTGAGGGCCTTTGTACATCTACGATTGGGGATAACTGGGTCAGATTGGCCACAATGCCCCTCCTGCTTATGATGTGTCCTAGGAACTGGCTGGAGGATATCCCGAAAGTGCATTTCTTGGGGTTTAGATGTATTCGGTAGTGACTCAAAACTTGGAAAGATTCATCCAGATGCCCCAGATGGTCCGAAGTTTCTTTGCTCTTCAATACCATGTCGTCGATTTAGACCTCCAACGTTTTCCCTAGTAGCTCGGCGAACATTTTGTTCATGAGCCGCTAGTAGGTCGCCCTCGCGTTCTTCAAACCAAAAGGCATACGTTTGTAGCAGTACAAACCTCGCTCCATAATAAACGCCATGTAGATCTGGTCTTCTTCATACAAAGAGATCTGATTGTATCCAGAGTAAGCGTCTAGGAAGCTCATCCTATCAAATCCTGCCATCGCATCGACTATTTGATCGATCTTCGGCAAGGGAAAACTTTCCTTCGAGCAGACCTTGTTCAGATTGGTTAAATCTATGTAGGTCTAATCGTCGCTGCTCTTCTTCTTTTTCACCATCGGGTTGGAGACCTAGCATAGGTATACACATATTATGATTAGGCTATTTTCTAACAGTATCTTGACCTCTGTGTTGATCGCTCTGTTTTTCTCCGGTGCAAACCTTCGAGGCTTTTGTTTGACCTGGGAAAGTTGGGGTCTATGTTCAGACGGTGGCAAGCGTGCGCATGGTCTATTCCGGGCATGTCATCATGGAACCACGCGAAAACGTCCTCATTCCACCTGAGGAATTCCAACAGCTCGCTCCTGTCCCTTTCAGACAACAAGGCCCCAATCAAGATTACTTTCCTTGGTTCTACTTCTTTCAAAGGGACTGCTACCAGCTCCTCAATCATGGTTTCTGGCCTGTCAGACTCCTCTTCGATCCGCCTCATATATGCTGGCAGGTGGTCCTTTGACTGCTATCCGTCCCCTATCAAGACCTTCGCGCTCCCATCAGTTACCTTCAAGGAGGTCGAAAAAAACTTCCTTGCAGAGGCCTGTGTAATGCCCAATATTCTCACATGCATAATAGTCCAATAATAAATATGTTCATATTGCATAATAGACATAT
>JXTB01000073.1:751073-846741 GCA_002914805.1 Parasponia andersonii
TTCCACACATTGGATTTAAAGTAGTACCATTGTACTAATTTTATGAGATATGTTTTAAGTATAGTGTTTAGTCTGTCTGCGTTGGGTAAGTATGGTTTGCACAGGCATCCATCCCGTATAGGTGGGCAGGGCTTACCGGCTGCCGGGACTGAGCGTTGTACTATGAGAATTATCAGGTGCATTACTTAGTCGGTCTGCGTTGGGTAGGTATGGTTCACATTGGCCATGTGTTTCCTTCCCGCAAAGGTGGGCACGGCCTACCGACTGCCGCAACTTTGTAATGTACTCAAGGGCCATATAAAAAAATATTTTCTAAGAAAAGTGCATCAAAATGAAAAGTTATAAAAGAAAGAGTACAATGGGAATTCAATAAAGTTTATGCATGAAACAGGTTCACGAGCATGCATGATCTTTACTTATTGAGCATTAGCTCATTTAGTTCCTGTGATACAGGTGAGGGCGTTTTTGATGTATAGAGTTGCTAGTTGGCTAGTACGCTTTCTTGTCGCTATGATCATACCGATGTAGACGAGCTTGACTTGTGGGCGGTGTTTTATTTGTATTTTGTTATTCTAGTATGTTGTAAATATTACTACTGATAGCAAGATAAACAGATATAGAGTTTTTAGTTGTATATTTTATAAAGACACTTTCAAAAAGTAATGCCACGTAGTTTCTTTTGTTTTAGAGGTCGAAAAGTTTAAATTTGGCCCACCTTTTTGTAAAAACTAAAAATATGGGTTATAAAAGAGTAATGCTTCCTAGTTTGACCTACATAGTCATATAGTTAAGCTAAGGGAGGTGTTACAGCCTGGTCTCCCTTAATGTATATCGTATAAGTGCCATCTTTAGACTGACACCTTAGGACTTGGTGGCGGGTGAAGGTGACCCCATGCATGGTATGGATCCATCCCCTCCCTATGATAGCATTGAATGAGGACTGGCAATCGATGACAACGAAATCTATATCTAGGCACCTCTCTACGGCACAAACCATCAAAGTCACGACGCCCAAGGAGCTGAGCCTACTGCTGTTAAAGGCGAACAGTGGTTGATAGGTCGGCCTAAGCGTGCTCTGGTTCAAACCCATGTTCTTGAAAATGTCGAGGAAAAGGATGTCGACACTACTTCCGCCATCAACCAGGACTCTTCCCACAATCATGGAGTCGATTTGCAACTCGTCATGAGGTAAGTGCACCGTGGCTCCCATCATCAGGTGATTAACTGAATACCCTAGGCCTCTCAAGCGCTTCACCCTCTCTTCGGTCCTTTTCTGGTGTTTTTCCTTTTCTTCCTGACTCTAGGTCGGTTCTGGTCTACCCACAATCATTGGTACTATCCTCAGAGCCTGCTTTCTTGACCCAGAGGCTTAGGTCTACTTTCCCTTTTCCAGCCTGGCGGCATCCCCCTTGGACTCACTTCTGCTCACCTTCACATATTGCTTTAGCTTGTCAGCCTAGATCGCCATCATAACCTATGCGTAAAGGCTGTGGCAGTGGATGGTGTCGTGTCCGTGATCTTTATGGAACTGGCAGTACCTACTCTTATTCTTCATATGGTCAGAAATGCCGGACTTGAGGGGATCTTTAAAAATGCCCCTGTCTTTGTTCTGGAGGTAGATCACATCGATTAGTGTGTTAAGCTCTTACTTCAACAGAGGGTCTTTAAAAGTTTTCCTCTTCTTGTTGGTTTCTTGATTAGCCTGGGTTGAGGCAGCCTGCTTCAGATTCGGGCCCTGGGCTGGCACAGGCCTTTTTATTCCCTTTGTGGCTAAGGTTTGTGCCGGCGTTGTTGTTATTGCTGCGAAGGCTTTGGGTGCTTTCTGGTGAGTTTCTTGCACCCTGAATACCCCTTCCGATTTTGCCAAGATATCAGTCATGTCATATGGTAAATTTAGGAGCAGATGGTCTGACAGCATCGATCCTGGCTGTAAGCCTCTGATGAAATAGCTCATGGCTTGGGTTGAGTCAGCATCGTGCACTAATGACATCACTTCCAGGAAACGCGACAAATATTTCCTTGGGGACTTGTTCGCGGACTGCTCCAACCGGTCCAGGTCTCACATGGTCTTCTGCTGCTTCCGGGCACTTGCATATTGCTTCAAAAAAAGTTTGCAAAAATCTTCAAACCCATTTATAGACTTCTCCGGGAGTTGCCTGAACCATAGCAGGGTTGGTCCTGCCAGGGTGGTAGAGAAGACTTTGCAGATCACGGCTTCGTATCTGGTTTCCAGAGCTATCTTCTACTGGAAATGATATATATGGTCGAAGGGGTCAGTCTTCTCTTCGAACGGTCTAAAAGTCAGGGTCGTGAAGTCCTTTGTCTTGGGCTCCAATTGATTCCAGTCAGCAAAGGCTGTTCGGTTGATCCCACGCATAGTTTGTTCTGCCAGAACTCAGCTCCGCCATCTTCTCATGTTTCCAGTCAGGGAGGCATTTTCCAGGTACTTCTGGGGTCATCTGCACACTACCATTTCTACCCGAAAGGGCCTTGTCTGGCTTTATTGTCTGCCCGAAAGGGCCTTGTCCAGAAGGGCCTTGCATCCGCGATCTGGACAGAGTGAGTACTTCCCTTGGATGTTGTTGGCCCCTGAACTCATGCTGGATCTTCTCATCGAAATCCTCCCTTCGCCAGCTTCTAGCCTCGCTTGCTAATAGCCCCTCAAGGCAGGCATTGTCTCTACGAACTTCCGCGACCTCATTCTTTAAACCTAGGATGGCCTTATGAGCCATTTCTGCCTTCCTATTAGCTTCTGTCAAGGCAACAAACATTTAGTCGAGCTTTTGTTCCAGACTGGGTTGCGCTTCCGGGGAGCTTCCTTCGACGTCAGGCCGCATGCTTCTCGTTGTCATTCTTGAGGGTGCCATCCGATGTCGTATGGCATTTTGTTCGAAGAGAGCACGGTCGTGAGACTCTTACTCTTTCTTTCGTGCTCTTGTTGGATTCCCACAGATGGCACCAAACTGTTGGAACTATTCTTACCAACTGTCCACGTGTTTTCAAATTATTAGTGCTGGTCCTACTAACTATCCACGTGTTCGAACTGTTGGTGCTGTTCCTACCAACTGTCTATGTGTCCTTGCTATCTCAGGATACTTTTGATCTCACTCTGGATTGACGAGGCGAGGGTGGCCGCCTGTAAAGATTCTCCGATGCTTAAGTCAGTATTTACTTCAGAGATTGAATAGCAAAGGCTGAGTTTAGTTTTTTGTCTCATAAATCCTTTTTTTTCTATCTATCTCTCTATGTATATATATATATATATATATATATATATATATATAAGTATATGCATATATCTGTATATATCTCCCTCCTCGAGGAAATGTATGGCATGTAAATATATAATCCTGGAACTGAGAACCTGCTGGCTCTCAATCCCAGGATCGAGTGTCCTTTCCTCATCATGACTTGTTTCGGAAATCACGGGCTGTGGTTACTGTAATTTCCCTTGCATCGTTGTGATTTGCTTTCCACCATCCCCTATAGTGCGAGCCTGGCAAGGGTAAGACTCCGACAACCTACCGTCCTGTTGGGACGGTTCGCCTAATGTGCACAACTACCCAGGGTCTGGAACGGTGCACTGCCCCCAATGGTCTTCTAGCAGAAGACTCTCGAGGCTTCTGACCCCTAGCTATCGAAGCAAGAATTTGACTAGGCCGAACCTGTCTAGGGCCTGCGACAACCAACGGGCCCAAGTCGTATCACGTGTGACTTATGCGGCATTCAAACAACCCTTCTGAACACGTGTCGAATAGTATGTTCTATGCCATCTTTTCTGGCACTTAATCATCCACGTAGTGCACGATCTAGGAGTGGGCCTCACAGTTACCGTTGGATCACTGTTTATCAATATCCTGAATAGCCGGGAAAAAAAATAATAAAAAATTAAAAATAGAAAATAAAAATTATATTTATAAATGCTTCTCGTTGGCTGCTCCCAGTGGCCACTGATGCAATGCTTGGTATATAACACCAACCACATGAGTCTGCCGCATCACCATAATTATAAGGCCTTGTACTTGTAGATACTTGTCTTGACAGATTGGCGCCTAAAACAAATTAGGTCTCCATGGAACACAGTAACTTAAAACAGAAATTAAGTTAAATATGCATTATAATAAACATATTTTTATTGATAGGCTCTTTTTAATAAAATTCTATAATATATGCATATATCACTTGAAAAGTCAAATTTATACTCAATAAATTCTATGGCTCTCTTCTCTTTTTAACCAAGTCGAAATTTTTTCAAATTAACAATCGTATGAGAAGTTAAAATTGTAAGATAATACGAGAAAAGATAACTGAAAGAAGGAAGAAAAAGAATTTGATAAGAAAACCTTGCTCTCATCTCTCACATCGCCGTCATATCCACTATTTCTCTCTCTTCACTTTTCATTTTTCTCTAATTAGTTTTAATTATAGTTTAAAATAACATATTATCAAATTTCGAGATATTATGAGATCATTTATGTATAAAAAATAATTTTGAAGTTAATCTTTGCAAGTTTTAGTTAAAAATCACGATAATTTTTGATGATTTTCGATGATATTTAGATGAAAATTGTATTCTCAATAAATTTCGATAAAAATGGTATTTTTGATAATTTTTTATGCAATTTCAATGATATTTCGATAAAAGTGATATTTTCAGGAATATTTTAATAAAATAGTATTGCAAGATGTATTTTTGATAATCTTTTGATGAAAGTGATATTTTTGATAATATTCGACAAAATTTTGATATAATTTCGATGAAGTGGTATTTTGGGTAAAATATTATCAAAAATACCACTTTCATCAAAATATCTTCGAAAATTGTCAAAAATACCACTTTATTAAAATATTATTGAAAATACCACTTTATCAAAATATCATCAAAATTGCATCGAAATTATATCGAAATTGCATAAAAATTATCAAAAATGCCACTTTATCGAAATATCATCGAAAAACTATTGAAAATCATCGAAAATCATCGTGATTTTTTATTAAAATTTGTAAAAATTAACCTCAAAATGATTTTTCAACACATAAGTGACCTTATAATATCTCGAAATTTAATAATATGTTAATTTAAATTATACCTAGAACTAATTGGAGAAGAATAAATAGAGAAGAGAAGGAAATAGTGGGTTTGACGGTGATATGAGAGATGAGAGCGAGATTTTCTTATTAAATTCTTTTTATTGCTTCTTTCAGTTATTTTTTTTCGTATTATATTATAATTTTAGATTCTCATACGACTGTTAATTTAAAAAATCGATATATAAAGAATCATAGAGGCATAGAAGAGAAGAAATTTCGGCTTCGTTAAAAGAGAAGAGATGCATATAATTTATTGAGAATAAATGTGACTTTTCAGGTATTTACAAAATTTTATTGAGGAAAGCGTGTAGACCAAAATATATTTATTACGGTGGATATTTAACTTTCTCTAACTTAAACAATGAAACACAAAATTTAATTTTTTTCTTTTTTTTTCCAGAGGAATGAACGTACGGTAAAATTTTAAAAGGGCTAAAAATTGGTTTTTAAATAATAAGGTACATAACTTGAACATAACTTAATTTAAAAAAAAAAACAGAAAAAAAAAGGAAGATATCTATGGTGCTCTTCTGCCATATATACAACTTACTGAAAGCTTTCCGTGAGTGAGAAGCTTAAGAGCGAGAACTATACACCTCTAGTCTACTTAACAAAATATAGATATGGCAGAGAAGATGAAGGAGCTGGTGAAGATCATAACAAGAGAAACCATAAAACCATGCTCTCCAACTCCTTCGGATCTCAAAAGCTACAGAATTTCTTTCTTGGACAAACTTCAACCTCCGGTTTACATCAACATGGTTTATTTCTATCCCACGAATAATCATGGTACTGTTACAACCACACAGCAGCTAAAGAAATCGCTATCGGAATCCTTAGCTCGCTTCTACCCAATTTCCGGAAGAATCATTAGTAACAACACAAGTACCATTGAGTGTAGCGATGAAGGTGCTGAGTATGTTGAAGCTCAATTCAGTGGCGTAGATCTCTCTACCTTTTTAGGACAACCGCCCGCTGATCCCGCCGTACTCCAACAATTCTTTCCCGCGGCGTGCGATTCGGCTGGCGCAGGCACTTGGCCTCTCCTGGTCGTTCAGGCCACTTTTTTCGAGTGCGGCGGATTTGCATTAGGTGTCTGCATATCACACAAGCTGGCCGATGCAACCACAATGAATATATTCATGAAGAGTTGGGCTGCTACATCAGCCCGCTCATTCGGGTCGGCTCCAAAATCAATTGTTGATCCAGTGCTAGACTCGGCTTCCTATTTTCCAGCGAGAGATGATCTCTTCCGGTTTCAGGTTTCGGCCCCGAAGTTGAAGAAGGCGGAAGTAGTCCAAAGGAGGTATGTGTTTGATAAGCCAAAACTCATGGATTTGAAGGCCAAAATCACGGGCGGCGGCGACGGGGTCCAGCTACCGACGCGGGTCGAAGCCGTGGTTGCCCTGATCGCGAAAAGCATGATGGCGGCTTCTTCAAGGCCGGACTCATCATCAAGAGGAGGAGGAGGAGGAGTTGATATTCCTCCAAAGAAGTTTGTTGTGTTCCAAGCTGTGAACCTACGCGCAAGGGCCGAGCCGCCCTTTCCGGAAAACTTGGTCGGTAATTTTGTGGGGTTTGTGAATGCTGAATCTGAAGAAGAAGTAGCAGTACAACATCTAGTGGCTGAGATGAGGAGAGGAATGAGAGATTTCACCGAAAAGAAAGCGGAAAGGCTCAGAGGTGACAGTGCAGGAGAGGTGATTGTGGAGGGTTTGAAAGAGGTAGGAGACTTGATTGGAAGAGATAATACATGCGGCTTGTTTTTCACCAGTTGGTGTAACTCAAATATATATGAAGAGGTCGACTTTGGGTGGGGAAAGCCAATCTGGGCGACCACTCCTGTTATCTCCGACCGCCTCAACTGTGTCACGTTGATGGACACAAGGGACGGTGGAGTTGAGGCTTGGGTGTCTTTGAGCAAAGAAGAGATGGATTCGTTTGAGCGTGACCCTCAGCTCTTGGCATATGCATCGCGTAATCCCAGTCTACTTCTATGAGTTTACCTAAATAAATTGGATACTCGCTATTGAAGTTCATTACTCATTTGGTCATGGCATCAAGGTTGGGAAGAGATTATTATTCTAAATATCAAATAATTAGCTTTGAGTTGAGTTGTTAGCTCTATAACAAGGCTAATGCATCATGTAATAGTCCAGTTTATTTTCTATGACTCTTGCTAATCTGGAAAGTCTTTGTCTTTATCTCGTGTGTTATAAAAGCCATGATGTTCTGAATGTGATAGTGTTTCATTATTAAATAGATGTACCTTTCAATGAAGCAAATATAATAGATACTATTTTTAGAATTCATGATGTTATTCTATGGAAACTTCCCTTAGGTATGTAATGTGTGCTTCAATCTAATGATAGCAGGTTATCAGATAAAGTTTTCTTATTTATATTATTGCCAAGATAACGTTACTATTTGTAGCTTCGATCAGGAAAAAGGTTGGCTCATTCTCTTTTCTCTATATACATATATTGAGTGTAGGATTTAGTCCCATACGAGTATATATCAGTTCCATTAGATAATTTTGCCACAGAAAATATTTATTGAATATGTGTTGATGCCATGTTACACAAATGTATTCAAATCATGTTAAGAGATATTTGATGACTATATTTAAAGTCTATATAATTAGAAGGGGTATAATAAGATTTTTTTTTATTCGGGGATTTCAATTTTGAGATTTAAATTGCAGTTCAATGGTTACAATAAATAAGTTGAAACATATATTAATGTGAATTAAATGATAATATTTATTTTTATAACTATTATATTAAAATATAATCATTAAAATTGGATTCTATATAGGAATAAAAAAAACATTCTTTATTATACTAGCTCCATATATATAGCAACATACAAAATTACATGCACTCAATTTTGAGTTCTCCTGTAATTAGCTAAGCATTTAACATTTTGCAAATTTATAAGCTCAAATACATTGGGCATGAAATGGCAATATTTGAACCGCTAATTGTCTATATATATTAATCCTATAGTTAGAGAATATTTAAATTAAAATTAGAATGAAAAACTAAGGAAAGACAACTATCCATTTTTTTGAGAGGTAGGAATACAGTCTGAATCTGAACCATATGAATTGTGGCCAATATTGTTAGATCGCTGTCACATATGGTATAGCAGAATATGAAAAAACAATTTTGCTCATCAATACTGTCAATACTTCTATCAAACAAATAGACGAAAATGGGGCGGTGTCATTATTTTTAATTGTTTGTTGAAAACACAAACGAGTATTTGTGACCGAAGCAGGTGCTATTTTTCGTTTCTCTGACTAATAGAGTGCCTATTTGCCTTGGACTATGCATTTCCTTTTACTCTATTTTTAGTAATTTTTTTCCGGGCTTGTATTTATTGAGGGCGCGATGTAAGGTCCTTCGAGTGCCAATCTAGCGGGGATGGTTAAGATTTTTCCTAATGTTTCTTTTTGTGTTCATGCATCATTCATTCGAATAAAAAAAAAAAAGAATATTTTAGTAGCGGAAGAAAAACCTCTTTACATAGTTGGATTATTTTAAAAGTGTATACTATTTATTTGTATAGATGGTTAGCACATAAGTTATCTGTAATTTCCGTAGGATGTCAATTAATTTCTTATCCAATAATTTTAAATTCCAGTTTTAAACATAATTTTAATAAATATATATATATATATATATAAATAGGAGATTTATGTGAAATTAGTAAAATGTGCAGATTTCTTTTGTGAAAACATTAAACATTCAGTATATAAAAAAAATACTAAATTCTGTGTTTAAATTTTTTATTATAAAATTTATAAACTGGTCTAATTAGGATTGAAAAAATTTGTGGGTATATTTTGGATATTGTTTCTAATTAGTAGTAATAATAATAATAATAATAATACTAAGAATAATAATAATAATAATAATACTAAGAATAATAATAATAATAATAATAATAGAAATAGAGATAAAGATTGAGATACTAAAATCTTGTACAAAAATTTATACAAGACGTGGCATCATTTTAGCTACATAAATTTAAATGATGTGATCCCATTTTAAAATAAAAAAAATAGTTAAAATGCGTATCACATAAATTAGTGTAAGTATTTTGCACAAAATTTTGGTGTTCTTATCGTTGCTCTAAAAATAGTGACATAATAATGGTAAATCATTGCACGTTTAGGAGTACAATTTAACACCTTTCGCATGTCATTTATAAAAATAATTATAATTCATATTTATTGGATAATTACTTAAAAAAAAGTACTAGAATTACTCTATTTTCTATTCTCTTTCCTCTCTCTCTCCATATATAATGATACCCACGCTGATGTTTCTTGCAAAGTACTCGATGTCCAATACCTCTAGATCAAATTATTCCTAAATCAAACAAATCCTAATTATAATACATCGATTGGAAAAAAACAAAAAAAGAATAAGGAAGAAATTTTCAACCATTTCTCGAAAACCATAATTAAAATAACAAATCGTGGCCACTATAATTGTAGAGAATGCATTTTTGCCATCAAAGGAAGTAGAATTCTAATCTCAAGTCCCCAGGACGAGATTTTTTTTCTTGACGTCCCTGTTGAAATTCTCGAATATCTGGATTGTCCTCAAAGAAATGTTCCGTTCTAAAAATTCTTCAAACAGACATTACCTAAAGTTGCACCTGACTACAAGAAAATTGTCTTTGAGTGGCAAACTTTATACAATATTTTTTTTTTGTCGCTAATACTCATAAAAATGTTCCTAAAAACTATTTGCGACAAAAAATATTTCGCCACCATGTTTTTTCCAAAAGTCCGTCACAGAGAGTCTAGTAACGAAAAAAAAAAATTTCATCACTAAAAACATCTACCATCAATGATGACTGTTATCTTTGCGAAATATACAAAATATTGTCACAAAAGATTGCAACGGGAGACCAAATTTAGTCGTTATTATGCATATTTCCGACGACATTATATGACAAATGTCGACCCAGATACTAAAAAGTCACCACTAAATTTATAATTATATATTTTAATATTCTTATTGCGATAATTTTTTTTTGTCACTAATACTTTATTCTCGCATTGATATTGTTAATATATTTTAAATATTATTAATTCTTTGTATGAATTGAATTTTAATGAAATTCGAAAAAAAGATGTAAAGTTATTTGACAGAAATCTATAGTATTAAAGAATTTGAGCTCCCATAAAATATAACACAAAATAATTTTTTTAATTGGGTACCATAAATGACAACATAAAGCTAATGTGTCTAACTTGCTAACATGAAAGACATGCGTAAAGATAATCTGTCTAGTAAAAGATAACTAACAATATAAACCAAATACAAGTGTCCCTAAATAGATGATGCAGAAGTGGAAATAGGGTGATCGTCATGTGGCATTGGTCATGCAGCTTGTCTGCATGGAAGTCTAGGAACTTGGATATTGACGAAGTCTGTGAGTATGCTAACCATTTTCCAATGCTCAACCACTTCGCTCGAGACTAACTCTAAATGGAAGCCTTTAAAGAGGTAGAACTATTGTAGCCTACAGTTGAACGAAAAAACAGCATATGAATGACGAGCTAAGATATGATAGCCCCCATATAAGTGCAGCAACAAGCAAAAGAAACCAAAAGATTGAATGAAATAATAATTTAAGGCAACAAATCCTGCAAATAAAGTACCAGAAATACTTTTTTTTGGGCATCCATTAGCCAATGGAACAAGAATAATTGGTTCTACATGTTCAAAATAGCTAGATAGAACATGAGACTAGGGTGATTATACGATTTTATTAAAGGCTACATGTTCTACAATTAAAAATGATTCTAGCATTTTTAGGTTACCATTTTATCAAAGTACTAGCCTTCTGGCACCTCAGTTCCAGGTCTTTATCTGTTTTTCCGATTTTTGTAAAAATACTGTGTTTTCAGCTCGATTTTATATTTTTACCACCTTCCAGTTCAACACTTTAATTTTTAGTTAGTTTTAGCTCATTTTCACTCATTCACTTCCAAAATACCTAAAAAATATAAAAATAAAATTAGAAACCTAAAAATAAAAAAGAAAACAATAACCAAAGTAATGTAGAGGAATGTATCAATTTATATTTCAAATATACACTCATCAAAGAGCAAAGGTGATAAACTCACATTTCAATAGTTGTAAAAGGAGATGTCCTCTTCATTCCACACACTCAAATGTGCAACTATAAATTATACTCACGTACTCCTGTGCAAGTGCACACAGTCATAAATAATATAGATTTAAGAGTTAAGAGAGTCGAACTCACATAGATTAATTACTAAGTCTAAACTAAGTATTAAAATTATCTCAATTCTAATTTTATCCAAACAACTGAACTATAGATTTTGATGAAACAAAGCAAAATAATCAAACTAGCATGCAAAATGAATGAAAGCAAATAATAAGAAAAATGTCTAGGTTTACTAATCTCCAACCATTCTTCAAACACGCAATATCCCAATTTCCCATTTACATCAATTAATCCACTAGAGTTGTCAACCGAGAATTCAAATGTATTCACAAACTCTTTTCTATCACATAAGTGAAAATACCTAGATAAGCTAATATGCTACTCCTAAAATAAATTGACTAGATTCATTAAGTTTAGTTATTCTCATATAAAGGTTGCACAAGTCATATAGGTTTATTCATATCCTATACAAACTCACCCCATATTAATATTGTTTTACCTAAGTCCAAACCTAAAATCCTCTTTCCAAGTTTATAAAGGTTTCACTCAATAATCTATTTAATGATCAATTAAATAGAAGCCATAAGTATACGTAAAATAAGTAACTCAACAATGGATTTGATTAATAAAAAAAGAGAGAAATATACAAACAAAAGATTCAAGGTTAGTCCACGTAGTAAAACTAGACAAAGAAATATTTAGTTCATAATATAAATTGAGAACAATAACATTATAATATAATAAATTCAATAAATACAAAATCAAAGAGAGAAAAGTTAAAGAATTCTCCCTTAGAAAAGCTTGAAAGTATTTATAGAGGTTGCCAAGCTCCTCCTCCAAGCTTGGCTCTTGCAACCTTGATTCCTCTCTCTAGGATTTGTTCTCAATTATACTACTCTCTAGATATGGAAAATACAAAGGAAAACTCATAAGAAAATGAAGAAAAAAAATATGAACAAAGGATGGTGTTGATGTTGAAAAGGAAATCAAGAAATGGAGGATTGGAGTTTTTATTCATCTTCTTCTTCCTCTTATTTATCTCCTTCTATACTGTCTTCATCTCTTTCTCTCTATCCTCAACATGCCTCTTTCAACTCCAAAGAGCGGTTTTTAAAGAGGTGGCTCATGCAAACTTAAGACAAACTAAATCTAGACTTTTAGATCATCAAAAAGATGATCTCAGCCATCAATTATTAACCCAGGCTATAGAAGATGGCACCGCAATGCCATTTTTGGTGCTATAGCGCCACTGTTCTACTGGTTTAGTGTCTTGGCTTCCCGAGTATGTCGTTTCTTCATTTAAGCTCCGATTTACCTTATGTTTATTGCATTACGACCGTATCAGATTCAACTTCAATTTCAATGTTTGAAAAACCTATTTGTGAGATACAAATTCACTTTAATTTACTTCAAACACTCTTATTTTATTCTCCTATGTACACAAAAAAAGTAAAACATCAAAATAACAAGAAAAATAATTGAAACAACTTAATATAAATAATAATATAGCAAAACTTAAGGAAAATTAGTACTAGATAACTCCAATTTTATGGAGCTAACACCCCTCCCCCCCAAATATAAGGTTTTGCTAGTTCTTGAGTAAAAGGAAAAGAAAAATACCTAAAAATATACAAGAAGTAATGTACTAATACTAATAATTTCTGATTGATTCCTCAGTACTCACATAATAATATAACTTAAAGAAATGTGCAAATATTGTCTAGTTATTAAAAGTAACTCAAGAGCACGTCCTAGCTCAGATCGAATTCCCATGTGTATATGTAAATGCTTTTCTCCTATCATTATATGAAATCCAGATAAGTTTATGCAAACATATATTAAATACAAAATCTCAAATGTAACAATCAAGTTCTATAGGTTTGCTTTTCAAATCCATCGCCACTAATATAAATTTACACAACACCAAAAATCAAAAGATCTTTATTAAGCTTGTAATGTGAGCTTAGGTGAAGATATGATATTTTGGATAAAGTAAGCTCAAATCACCCTTAAGCACATTAACTCTAGGACTCATGTCTAGCTTTTTTTTTACACACTAAGTAACACACCACTAAAATTAAAATTTTCTTTCTTCCATCAACACTTAGCTCATATTTATTTCTTTTTTAGTTTTCTTTTTCTTTTTTTTTGAGTTACACACTCCCAAACTTGTTTCTTTCTTTCATGAAAAAGTGTGTAACTTTTTTTTTTTAAATTCACTCCACCCATCCTCCCATAACATAGAATAGCTCAAAATACTTCAATAAAAACAATCAATATGCTCAAGGGATAAAGGTTGAATGATATATTTTAGGTTAAGCTAACATGTATGTAGTTGAAAAAGAAAAGGCTTTACAAGGCTCAACATGGGTATACACTACAACAATAAGACCTTGTTATAACACTAGATGAATAACACTTTAGAAAAAATATAACATTAGTTTATTAAAAGAAGAAAAATTTGGGCACATGAGAATGGGTCACATCTCCCACAAAAAGAAAAAAATTTCACACGAAAAGTTTAGCGCTTTAACCCTAAAACAAAACAAACATTAAAACAAAATTTCATTTTCTCACTCTCTTATACCTCTTTCTCTCATTCACTCTTACTAAATCCTAAATATCTAATCTCTAAGCACTCTCATAAACCACAAAAAAAAAATCTGTCTAGTTAATTCAATAGGTTAATGCTAAAGTGTCTAGTTAATCTCATAACCCACCAATAAGTGTATTTTATACTTATCTTTACTATACTTTTGAGCTTAAGAATTGCTCGTCTTTGAACTCTTTTTATGTATTTTGTTATTTTTGATGTATATTTCAGGTGAGAAGTCATTAAGAGGATAAACCAAGACAATTTCAATCTTTTGCGAGTAAAGATAGATGAACAACATCTCAAAAAAGTGTAGCAGTACAAGAATGGAAGAAAATTAGCAAAACTGGGCACTGCAGTGCCAAACTAGCATCGCAACGCCAAAGGTTCTAGAGAACAGGCGTTGTAGTGCCACAGAAATGGCGTTAATGGCACCGCAATGCCACTTGCACAGTGCCGTAGTGCTGTGACACCAATCCCGTGGTGCCACAATGCCAACCCTGGGATAATGTGACATTGTAGCACCAGCTCTTCGACCATCTCGGTGTTATGGTACCATAGTTACTGCCACAGCACCATAAACTACAGACACATTGTAGAATTTCTGGATCGTAGATGGTTGGTTTCTTCTATATATACTCTCTTACACTCATCTAATAGAACACAAAGACGACTGGGGGACGAAAACCCTAGCATTCCTAGAGCCATTTCTAAGGGAGAAACAACATCAAGGAGAGGATTCAAGAAGGAGGACTCAAATTAGAAGCTTTAAATGAGTTTTTCTATCTCTTACTCTTATCTTTTTCTCTTTTATTTTCTGCAAAATGACTATGTATCAGTTTTTGCATATTTTTTTTGAATCATTTTTTATGAACATGAGCTAAACTCCATTTCTAGGGAGGTAATTGAACCTCTAATGTAATTCAACTATTTGATTTCCTCTATTGTTCTTGATATCTATAGTTGAGTTGATTGTTTTATCTTAAGCTTAATGCATTTATTTACTCGGCTACTAAATAGATTATTATTGTGAAATCTATATGAACTTGGGAGAAGAAATATATGTTTAGACATAGATAGAATAACATAAGATCAACTTGTGTAGGATGACTTTACATAGGATAGGAATATATCTATATGACTTACGCAACCTTGTATGAGAATGACCAAACTTAATGAGTCTAATCAATTTATGTTAAGAGTAACATACTATCTTATTTAGAAATTTTCACTTATGTCTTGGAAAGGATTTTGTGAATACTTTAGAATTCTTGGTTGTCAATTCTACATGGATAATTGTTGTATGAGGAAAACTAGTAATTAGAGGGTAGACTGCATCCCTTGGTTCCTTTTTATTTCTCTAAGAACTATCCTTGATTGTCTAATTTTGATTTCTTCTCTCGCCTTTTACATTACTATTTACATTTTAATTCTTGCACAAAACCATTGAATATTGTCATTTGGATAAATTAGAAACTAGTTTCAGTTAGTACTTAGCATTCGTAAATTGAGTACTCCTCGTGAGATCGACACTCTTTTACTCTATATTACTTATTACAACCCGTACACTTACGATGTTTGTGTGTTAGAAATAGCCCAATAAGTTTTTGGCGCCTTTGCCGGGGAGTACGGTGATTTACCACTTGTCAATACTAATATCTATTAATTTCGATTTATTTTAAACTTTTTCTTTTTGTTGTGAATCTCAGGTGCTTAATTTCATTATGTGAGACATACGAGGAGTGTGAACTTCTTACCATTCAATCCTAAGATTAAGCATACCTTGAGGAAAATTCGAAGATAAAGGAATCAAGGTGCCAACCCTCAAGAAGCTATGGGAGACTGAGACAACGCTAGACCTCTGAGGGACTTTGTAATTCCTATCCTAGAAGGTTTTGGTCCTAGCATTTAGAGGCCGGCTATCAATGCCGCTAACTTTGAGTTGAAGCCAGCAATCATTCAGATGGTGTAAGCTACGTGCCAATTTGGTGGCTTACCAAGTGATGATCCTAACCAATACATTATAAATTTCTTGGAGATATGCGACACTTTTAAGCATAATAGAGCTAGCGAGAATGCCTCGCTTAAGGTTGTTCCCATTCTCTTTGAGGGACAAAGCTAAGGGTTGGTTGAATGCCCTACCCTCGGGATCCATCACTACATGAGAGGACTTAGCTCAAAAAATTCTTGCCAAGTTCTTTCCTCCAATGAAGAACTCTAATTTAAGGAACGACATCACCTGCAATTTGACAATGAATCCTTGTACGAGGCTTAGGAGTGCTATAAGGAGTCGATGAGGAGGTGTCCACACCATGGGATACCCAAGTGGCATCTTGTTTAAAAATTCTACGATGGATTGACAGGTAATTTTAGGTCTATTATAGATGCCGCAGCTGGTGATGCATTAATGGGTAAATCGACAGATGATGCATTTGAGTTATTAGAAGAAATAGTGGTAGACAAATACTAATGGCCTTCTGAGCATGTCAACCCAATGAGAGCTACAAGTCTCAATAAGTTAGAAGTTATTTCTTAATTAGCAGCTCAATTTAGTGTATTGACCAAGAATTTGGAGTCAATGACCAAGAAGCTCGATTCTATGACGATCCATGGGATGCATGCAATGTAAAGCTCAGCTGAAACTTGTGAGTAAAATGGAGACAACCACTTAAGCCCTTATTGCCCTTTGGGTATAGAATCAGCTCATTTGGTGGGGAACCACAACTAGTACCAATGCAAAAACCCATACTCTAACTCTTACAATCTGAGATGAAGAAATCATCCCAATTTCTCTTAGAGTGACCAGAATCAACTAGGGCAGAATCCAAATGCAAGATTGATGCAATGTCAAGGATTCTAAAATCAAGAGCCACCACCATAACAGAAGAAGCCGTCTATGGAGGAGATACTTATGCAGTACATTGTAAAGAATGAAGCCAACCTCCAAATCAAGCAACTACTATGAGAACCTTGGAGACATAACTTGGTTAACTTGCCAATGCTATAGCCAACCGGTCTCAAGGAGCGTTGCTAGGCAATACCGAGGTGAATCCAAGAAGTGAAGGAAAAGAGCATTGTAATGCCATCACATTAAGAAGTGGAAAGGAGTTAGTGAAAAATGTTGAGAAGCCTATTTCACCATCCAAACCAATTGCTAAAGAAGTTGTTAAGAAATGGCCAACCAAAAAGAATGATGGAAAGAAGCCAATCGAAGAGGTGAATATTGATAGTCCCTCAACATCACTATCAAAACCAAATCCTTACAATCCACCATTGTCTTTTCCTCAACGATTCTAAAAGAAGAAGCTCATCAACAATTCTCCAAATTCTTGGAAGTGTTCAAGCAATTGTATATCAATATTCCCTTCACTGAGGCACTTGAGCAAATGCCAAGCTATGTTAAGTTTATGAAGGACATCCTTTCCAAGAAAAAGAGGTTAGAGGAATGAGACCGTCACCCTAACAGAGGAGTGTAGTGCCACTCTTCAAAACAAGCTTCCTCCTAAGCTCGAGGATCTAGGAAGCATCAACATTCTTTATACTATTTGTGATTGCTTCTTAGATAAGGCATTATATGATTTAGGAGCTAGTGTTAACTTAATGTCATTTTTTATCTTTCGAAAGCTTGGTTTAGGTGAAGCAAGGCCAACTACCTCCATGCTCTAATTTGTTGAAGGAGAAACAATGACAAAATTCAATACTAATATTGTAAAAATAGTTGAAGAGCCAATTATAACTATCTTTACATCTATGACAATGAAATAATATCTAGGTAATTAATAATCCTTTTTATATCTATATATAAAAATATTCATATATTCAAATGACTTACTAATTAACATGAATTTTAATATCAAATAGGAAATATATATGCTGTAAGTATAGGTGCGACAATATATTATATGAATATAAATATACCTGAAACTAATGTGCTAAAAACATGATAATAATGACTTTAAGTCTCTTCTTTTATTATAAAATAAAAAAATATTCTACTTTATTTATCTTTACTACACGTCACTTCTTTATTTTTTAATTATCTTTTTACCAATGCATTATTCAGGTTTCAGTACACAATACAACATCTCGAATTTATCCCAGCTTTCATTCCAAAAGAAATCCAATCACCGGAGCAACAAAAATTACAAAAAAGAAAAATAATTGCAAAGTTAAATCAACTGAATCAATTGGCGCAACATGTTAATATAAATATGATAATATTTATAAAAATATCACTATACACTATAATTTAAACTAACATCGTTATCTTTTTTATTCTTAAGGAATAAAATTTACGATGAAAGCAACAATATACAAATTTGAGATACATCAAGGTTGGTACTGTAACTTTTGCCCACAATGCTCTAGACAAGTTCTTGAAGCATGGAGTGGATAGTGGTATGACACACATAGACATCTCACATAAACTCCAATTCTATAGTACAAAACATAATTAAATAATTCTTATTAATATTTCCTAAATTAATTCAATTATTAAAAAACACATTTTCAATTATACAAAAAGAAAAAAGGTGTATAATTTATTTTATTAGTTATTAATTAAAATATGATTTTTTTATTATACTAAATAATTTTTTCACATCACTATTCTAATAAGTACAAATTAAATACAAGAATCGAGGATGAAATAGGATTCACAGTTATAACCATATTCAGAAGAATAGCTCAAGTTTTGATTAAAAATTCATGTATAGTTAGAGCTCAAAATATGGGCGGCCCAGCTTGTTCGGGCCGAAAAAAAAATTCGGGCTGGGCCGGCCTTGGAATAGAAGCGAGCTGAGCCAAACTAGTCTACAAAATAGTTTTGAAGGCCCAGTCTGGCCTGGCAGCTCACAGGGCCAAGGTTTTGGGTCAAGATGGGCCGAGCCATCTGGTAAGTTTTTTTTAAAAATAGAAAAATAAAATAAAATTACAATTGTATACTTAATTTTATTAATAAAATAAATAACTTAAATTAATAAGAAAAAATTTTAAAAATAGAAGAATTCAATCAAATAGTAAATAATAAAATTAAAAAATTATTTATTTATTTATTAATAATAGCTATCTCATTAAAAACCTTATCAAATAAAACCCATTAGGATAAAATCTTAATAAGGAAAAAAGAGTATAGTCTAACATTTAATATCTAACTATTACAATTATAAATTTAAATTATCCAAAAAGTATTATTACAAATTACAAAATTAAAATTACATCCTATTTCTCTAAACATTGGTACTTGGAACGTCTTCTTTTTCTACATGTAACTTTTGGAATTGATCAACAAGTTCTTCATTGTGTGTAGTATGTTGCATTCTCTTTCTAGCATATTCCTAATCTCTAAGACATGCGAACACCTACATCATGTCACTTGTCAATGAGGTTCTTCGTTCTTCGAGTATCCTCTTAATTGTGCTAAAAGTAGATTCTGAAGAAACTGTTAATATTAGAATAGTTAAAATGTGTGAAAGACATTTTAAAATACTATTTAATTTTACTCTAGGATCTAAAACAAAAGCAAAAGCATATAATACAAAAATTTCCTCATAATATTTTGTTAGTCTTGCTTGCATTTTTTCTACAATCGGTTTAAATAATTTATGATTTCTATTCAAAAAAATATGTTGCACATTTTATTAACAATATGAAAAATTAAAGGAGAAGTAGGAGTATAAATAGCAGATAAAGAAATAGCACTATCATAAAAACTTCTAAAAATTATATAAATTGTGTGACAATGTACCATCCTCAATTTTCCAATAAAACTGAACCCATTTTTGAGTTGTAGAAGATAGTAATAACAAATTCATACCCTATTGTATTCTTTAATATCAAATAAGTAGAGTTCCATCTAATAGGCATATCCAGTCCAAATTTTCTCAATTTAAGACCTTCAACCTTACAATATCTCTTAAACTCAGCTATACATGGGTTAGAGTTATGAGTCCAAGAAATAACACTTCGAATATTTGAAATATGTGAATCTATAACCTTCATACCTGATTTTACAATAAAGTTGATGATATGACAAGTACAACGTTGATGCATTAAAAACGTTCGTCGTATATGTTGATAAACATCTCAATATCACCAATGGTCTTTGTATTGGCAGAAGTATTATCTAAAGTAATAGAGATAATGTGATGTTATATGCCATAATCTTCTATAACACTTAAAATACGCTTACAAATATTCGCAGCATTATGATTATGAACAATAAGCTTGAAATCAATTATTTTTTTATGCATAACCTATTGTAAGTCTACATAATGTGCAACTATACTTATATAATCTTGGTCACCCCTACCACTCCAAATATCAAATGTCAACGCAACACTAAAATTTAATGAATGCATTTCAGGTTTTAATACAATTTACATTTTATTATATGCAATAATAATGTCACTTCTAGTAGTTATTCTACTAACTAATATAAATTATAGATAATATGATCTAACATGTTCTTCAAAAAAAGGATTCTTACTAAAGTTAATAGACAACTCAGTAGCAGCATTTAATTACCCAGAGATTCTCTAGTAATATTAGAATTATAGGTCTAAGTACTTACCGAATCGTCTTTGTTAAATTGAAGCTGAGATTGCATAGGATCCTTTCCTCCATTATGTTTTTTGGCATATTTTTCGTTGTGGGTTTTAAGGTATCGAGTCCCACTAGTTGAAGTTGCAGTTAATAGTTTTGCACAAAATTTATATTTTTTTCCTCTTTTCCTCGTGCTATTCACATCTTTATATTCAATATCAAAATAATCTCGTACTTGTGAAGTAAAAGTCTTTGCATGTTTGGAGATGGTGCTTCCCGAACTTCTATCTTGAGTAGTACTTCGAGTTTCACTTCCACTAGCAAGAGCACTCACTCGAGTACATGTACAAGGTTGATTTTTCATTTCATGGACTTGGTCATCGCCTTCTTCTACGCAAATTTGCATTTCCTCTGTTTTGGAATCACGATTATCCATTCCATATTCATTGTCATCCAAATCAATTGGAATATTTCTATTCATATCCATATCCTACAATACCAAGAATACTACTTGGTAAATTTACAAATTTATAAATAAATACAAATATGCATCAAAAATATTAATAGACATCAAATTAGCGAAATAATATTTATACCTCCACTCCACATATTCATAAAAAAGATGCGTATTAAATTTAAAGAAATAAACACATATTAAATTTAAGAAAATAATAAAATATAGACAATAATTTTCATTATTACATTAACAAAATTAATAGATAATTAATTAAAGAAATGATAATAGAATTAGAAAAATATTCAAACCTTGAGTTGAAAGAGCCTTCAAACTTGATAATTGAAACTTTTGTGACTTGATTCACTTGAATATATTTTTTTTGAAAAATTTTAAAATTAATATAGAAAATATTAAAATAGATAATAAAATTAGAGAAATATTAAGAAGAGAAAATATGAAGATTGAAGAGGAAATGTGGAAAAAAAAAAGAGTTAATAAGAGAGGTATTTATAGAAGATTGCATTGTAAAATTCTAGAATTTTTTATTTTTTATTTTTTTATAATAATTAAAAAAAATTAAAAAGTGGGGAGGAGGGGAGCTGGGCTCCCTAACGGTCACATATATGACCGTTCCCCCTTCCCCAACGGCCATATGGCCGTTATAATGGGAGGGGGAAGGAGAACAAAAAAAAACTATGCGGGCCATCGGGCTGACCAGCAAGCCAACAGCAACGGCCTAGCCTAGCTCAGCCTTAGGGTTGGGCCATTCACATCCTGAGTCAGGCCAGGCAGGGCTTCAGGTGCCCAGGCTATTGGGCCCGGCTCAAATTTTCAACTCTATATACAGTATTGAGAATACAAGAAAGCTATACCGATTCAATAACACTGTCACTAATAATCGAATAATTATGTGGGCAAACAAAAATATTTCAAGTTTATTTCAGAATCAGTGGAGCATTAATTGATACAATAGTATCAAAAATATTTTATGATGACAAATCAATTCCACTACCTCTTTCAGCGCTACTAACCATCCCTGAAACAGAGATAATACTAACCCTATCCTTAAATCCAAAAACACTTGTTCTAAAAAAAATTACAAAAAGATAAAAAACAATCATTGATTAAAATTCAATACAATAAAACACAAAACATCTTACTTATTATTTAACTAATAATATATTTTTTCGTAACATCAGCTAAAGCATTCAAAAAGCAAAAATTAATCGGGTACTTAATTTATCTATACTTATCAAAAAATAATTGACACCTTAATAACAAAAAATTCATTATTTTCTTTTTTGGGATATTATCATTTTTATATCCTGTACTTTGATATTTTATTAAGTTTATACATTCTGTTTTGGTTATTATCAATATTGACCCTTAGATTTAATATTTGCTATAAATTTATACCCTGACACTAATTTAGAGCAGTTAATTTACTAAGATCATTTAATAAACTCATTCTTGGATCAGTTTTTAGATGGTTTATTTTCAATTTTTTAAATGAAAACTTGGTAAATTAACTGTTCTAAATTGGTATCAGGGTATAAATTTGTAACAGATTTCAAATTTAAAGGTCAAGATTGATAATAACCAAAATAAAAGATATAATTTGAACAAAGTGTCAAAATATAAGGTATAAAAGTGATAATATCTCTTCTTTTTTCTCTAATTTATTATTTAATTTAATTTTTGTTCTTACATTCCATTTTTTTCCCTATAATTGCAAGGAAGAAAAGCAACACAAGAAAGGAAAATAAAGCTGCAAAATAAATAATGGGTCTACTTTAGCATATTAATATTTTATAATATTTTAAAAATTATTTTATTATACTTTAGATAAATATTATCCTATCGTTAAATATTACAAATTAATATAAATAATATAATAAATATTATATTGTTAATTTAGTATAGTCTATGTCTAATCCACAGCAAAACGCTGGCGCTAATTCGCGTTAATTACTAATTATGATGATGGAGCATAGTTGTTCGGAAAGCAGAAGCAGGGGATGGTGGGGCGAGTCATTAATAATAAGGCGATTATCTTTGTGGGTGTGTTTGGTTTGTGTAGACTGTAGAGCACTGTCGGACCACGATTCACATGACAGTCGGATCAAACAAACATGTAGCCACAATTAATATGGTCGGCATATGTAGAAGTGCATTCCTACCTCTCCATAAAAATTAAACAATCAAAACGTGGAAATCTTATATATTATTATATTATTATATATTCAAGTTGTGTTGTATACAACGGGGACGCACCTACCTCAAAACCGGTCCTCTATATAACTAGATGCTCAATCCGGGCATGGAATTTAGAAACTATATCGAGTGAATTAGTTTGAGGGGCATCTCTCTAGCTAGATTAATCTACGCTTATAACAATACGCAACATGAAGCAATTAACAGAGTTGGTCTTCATCCCCCATACCGCGAGAGGCCATATGGCCTCCATGCTAGAGTTCGCCAAGCTCCTCCTCGCTCGAGACGATCGCCTCTGCATAACGGTCCTCATCATGAAATTTCCTCTCGAACCCAATCTCGCCGCCTACGCCGACTCCGTAGCCGCCTCTTTCGATTCCGAGCGCATCAACTTCATCGACATCACACAGAACATCACCTTCACAGAAACCAACTTCATGATCTGCTTAGATTTGTTCATCGAGAACCAGAAACAGTTCGTGAAAACCGCAGTATCCGAGCTCGTAACCCGGTCCAAGGGTTCCGACTCGCCGCGTACACTCGCGGGCTTTGTCGTCAACACAGCGTACTCGACGATGATTGACGTGGCGAATGAGTTTGGTGTTCCTGCGTACGGTTTTTGGCCCGGGACCGCCGGCTGGCTTGGCCTTAACCTTCATCTCCAGGCTCTTCAGGACGAGAAGTACAACAAAGATGTCACTGAGTTGGAGAACCACGTAAAGCGTGGTGCTGCTGAGGTTGTTGGGCCGAGTTTTGTCAACCCGGTCCCGGCTTCTGTCGTTCCCAGTGTGGTGTTTGACAAAGCGGCCTCGAACATATTCACGAATGGCGCTAGACGGTTAAGAATGACCAAAGGTATTGTGGTGAACACGTTCATGGAGCTGGAATCTCATGCGATAAGGTCTGTTTTCCCTTGCGTTGAATCTCCGACGGTGTACCCCGTGGGACCCATATTGAACCTGACCGGTGACGGTGGTCATGCTTTTTCATCATCATCATCATATTCGACGACTACTGATGACCAAAACGACGACAATTTAATCATCAAGTGGCTCGATGATCAGCCTTCTTTATCGGTGATATTCCTATGTTTTGGGAGCGGGGGAAGCTTAGGTGGGGATCAGTTGAAAGAGATCGGTTCGGCACTCGAGCGGACCGGGTTCCGGTTCTTATGGTGCTTACGTCATTCTTCTCCCAATGGTGACTACGATCCAAAGCAAGTACTTCCTGAAGGATTCCTCGATCGGACGGCCAAGGTTGGGAAAGTTATTAGATGGGCCCCGCAGGTTAAGGTCCTGTCCCACACTGCGGTCGGAGGATTCGTGTCGCATTGTGGGTGGAACTCTCTGCTGGAGAGCCTATGGTTTGGTGTGCCAGTTGCCACGTGGCCGCTTTTCGCTGATCAGCAATTGAATGCGTTCGAAATGGTAAGGGAATTGGAATTGGCAGTTGAAATCAAAATGGATTACAAATTGAGTTGGGGGAAAGAATCTGTATTAGTGAGTGCAAAAGAGATAGAAATAGGGATAAGGAGGGTTATGGAGGGTGATAGCGACATTAGGAGGAGAGTTAAGGAGATGAGTGAGAAGGGTAGAAAGGCCCTTATGGAAGGTGGGTCATCTCACTCTTCACTTGGTCGTTTTATAAATAATGTGTTCGATAATTTGCCTTAGTTAAGCGATTGATCATTATCTATTTATTTTGCTCATGTAATGCAGGAGACATGAATAGATACATCTGATAAATTCTTGTATGGAATAAAGAAGAATAAGTTGCAGTACGTAGTAATTGCTTATCATGAATGTAATATATAGTACATTACAACAAAAGGCAGTATTTACGAAAGGGTGTATTCGGGGGAAAAAAAATTCTGGAATTAGTTAGAGAAAATAAATTTCTATGACGAACGTGGTCGCCAACTTTTAACAGGGGAAAGAGTGGGATTCTTAAGCCTGCGATGCGAAATAGCTGACGTGTATTGTGGTCTCTCTAATAGTGATGCGACACATACAAGATTTTGGAAGATTGGAAATTAAGGGCATTAATTTCTATTTGCCTCATGTCATCGAAAATGCTCCTAATAACTAGTACTCTGGCATACTCTGCCATTACCCTAAAGTAGACTGTAGTGATAAAAATATCTCAGTATGCATGTTTCAAAACATCAAATTGAATCAAGTTCATATCCAATTCAAATCGTGCACAAATTCCAATGAGGCCTTACAAAAATTTTGAAGGATCATATACATAAACATACTCGAATCCCATTAACCTTTATAGCATTATTTAATTTTTGTGTGTGTGTGCGTGTGCGTGTGCGTGTGTGTGTGTTAGAACTTGAGTTTGATCTCATGTGGTGGAGGGGATTGTTATATGGGGTGTGGAACATGTTGGAGAGGACACGTTCACAAGTGTGCTGAAAGGAGATGCAATTATTTGCACGAACGTGATCGGTTACCTACCCATTATTCCCTGGTTACGGAAGTGGCTGTTATACAAAAATCACATCGCTCTTCCTTGCATGCAATTTTAAGCTAGGACGAATTCATAACATCCTTCCTTTTTGAGTTGATCAAAAGCTACTGCGTAAATGTTAAGAGGGGATATTCCCCAAACACTAGAAACACAGCCACCTAGACTACTCATAACAAGGCACATGCTGAGAAATTGATGGTTGCGGAAAAATCACATCCAATCAAATTGTATGCACTAAATTTTTGTCCGTTTGACAATTTAATTGGGAGCGGTGAGCACTGCTTGAGATTGTTGAGAAAGTGCAATCGGAGAATGGAAGAGTAATAGTAGCTAATTGATCCTCGTAGTTGGTACTGTACATCACCTCGCCCCTAAGGGAGTGGTCCATGCTGAATCATCATGTTGGCCCAAATCCATAGCAGGAAAGAGAGGACTGAGAGGAGGTTGAGGCTTTGGCTAAGAGGGCGGGATGTGAGGGTCTTCTGAGTCCTGTGTCGTGTTTTCGATACCTTTTCATGGAGTGATCCTCAGAACAACCCTGAGTTCCTTAGTGCAAACTTTGCTGTATTGGTTTGGATTATATCCATTGAATGTTGCTTTTGATGTGTGATAAAAGATCAAATGCCTAAAGCTAATCAAATGGATTTTAGAAGGAAAAAAAAAAAACAGAAATCACAGTATAATGATTTATTGTGGTTAGGCTTTTAGCCTACGTTAGATGGAGAAGAAATTTTAATATAAATCAAAGAGATTACAGAAGTCTGACAAATTCCTCACAACCGGAAAAATAACAGAATTACAAGTCAAAAACTTCTAGAACTTCTTATTGAGCAAACTCTCCAGAAAAAAAAAAAATAGGCCCAATTACGTGTTAAATGTACTCTAAACCCTTCGCCACCCAAACATCTAAAATTTTCTCACGGAAAAAACAAGAACAAAGTCATCAAAGGGATCCAAGGAAAAAAAAAACAATAAATTCTTGCTGCAGGTGATGCTATACGCGGCTGCCTCGTTCAAATAGGTGCAGCAGACCCAAATCTTGTTAATCAAGACATAATAATAATAATAATAATAATAATAATAATAATAAGAGAGTTGAAGCTTGAACATATCAAGGAGGGACAGAACATATCAGGAAGGGATAGAGCCTTAATATTTCATTTTACCCATTGTACTAACTAGAACGTGAAGTGGAGTATAATATCTATGTTTGAGTCATATTCTATTTAGGAAAAAAAGGTAAGAGAGAAAAGAAAACGCTGTTTTCTAATTGTATTTGATACGAGAGGAGTGGGAGAAAACTAAAACATCTTTCACTGTTTGATAAAAGAGGGTATTTGTGTGTGCACTACTACCAAGTATTCGTGTGTGCACATGCTCTGCATACTAACTCTCTCCCCGAGGTAACTACGACAGAAGGCATAATTTTCCAAATTCTTAGACCGGAAAAGTAGATCAAATACGACATTCTAAAATCTTCGTCGATCCTTCTCCCTCTGTTTGTTCTCCTCCAGCGTCAACTTTAATTGATGCTCCAACCCACTCATCTATTTTTTTCAGATGGCGTTATTCTGCACCTATTTGCCGTATCGCATCAACAATATAATTAACAGTTGGATCTCCCATTACAAATTCCTAAATTGATGACAGAATATAGACACAAGAAGTAAATTTTTTAATTGCAAATGCTAATAATACAACAGCACTACGTCCTACCCATTATATCTCCTCAAATTCACTACAAACCAGCCACAATGATTCTTTAGTTACGTAGCCCTGCCTCCGTCACGGCCTCATCATTCAAAAATCAAATATGCATATAAACACACCTCATCCCAAAGAGAACTAGCTTTATCATCACGCTATTTATTAAACAGCGTCTATCCACGCCGTTTGTGCAAGCTCTACGCATCTATTCGATCTCCTGTTTCACTAGATGTTAAAAGAGCAATCAAACCGACTTATTTACTCCTCTCATTTCTAACCAAAAGTATATCACAAAAAGGTGTATTAATACACCTAAATGGGTATACCGCACTCTAGAACCCCCGATAAAGTAAATATCAATCTGCTGCTCTTCTAGTTTATGGATTAGATTATTATGCGCAAGGTGGTGATAAATTTAGTTTTCCACGTAAGTGCACCAACACACTAAAGTTAGTAAGAATCGTACCAACACTCGCCTTAAATTCTTCTCCAACTTATTCGCATCGCTTCAAAGATTTACTCTTATTCTGACATTTTTCATATTTTTTTCTTACAAGTGAGGTGCAAAGGTGTTGGGCGGTCGAAATGGAGGGTCGACTACGACTATGGAACTTTTTCAAAGAGAACTAGCTTTATTATCACGTCATTTATTAAACGACGTCTATCCACATCGTTTGTTAGACGGTATCTCCCACGTTCTACGCATCTATTAGATCCCTGTTTCACTAGATATTAAATGGACAATCAAACTAACTCATCTATTCTTCTCATTTCTAATCAAAAAGATACCACAAAAAAGTGTATTAATACACCTAAATGGGTATACCGCACTCTAGAACCCCCAATATAGTAAATATCAATATGCTTCTCTTCTAGTTTATGGATTAGTTTATTATGCGCAGGGTGGTGATAAATTTGGTTTTCCAACTCAAGTGCATTTTTTTCAATTTCCTGAGTTTTATTAAATTCCAACTCCGTAAGTTTAAAATGTTAGAGATTAGTCCATTGGAAAATGGGGGAAATATGCGACACTGATTTATTGAAGCTGATTAAAAAAAAACACTACTCGTTTGATTGAAATTTGGCGCACATAGCTTAATATACATTGAAAGGAATTGATTTCTACCACAAGTCAACGGCATAATCTTGAAACACGACAAAATCACGCAAAATCAGGTATTGTAAATCCAAAAGAAAAGAGTCAATCTTCTAGTTTTGCGAAACCACATGAGATTGACACCACATTTTTGCAAAAATGTTGTTAGTTCACCCTTTAGAGACGTGTCTCCTTTCAGCGTCCTCTAAATAAAGACCGTTATTTATAAAATTCCAACCCACAAACAGAGTTACAAAGAGCAATAACGTCATTAAATGTGGCCTCTAATAATTCATTTTCCCTATCTTTATCTCTCATTCCCAAAGCTTTCACATATGCAAAGTTGTAGTAAATGTGGCCTCTAATAATAATAATCGTTTTCCCCATCTTTATCTCTCTTTCTCAAAGCGTTCACATGTGCAAAGTTTCTACACTCCGCGATGTTCAAAACCATATTTATTTTAATTACTGTAAATCTACATCTACTTTAGAAACTCAAGTCCAAATAAAAGGAAGTTTTTCAATTTAAGCTTGGATTTTCAGTTTCAATTTCACCTTTCAGAATTCAAATTTTTTCATCCCCCTTTGGAGAGAGATTCTCAAATGTCAAGATTAATATTTAGCCAACATCCAAGAAAAAAACAAAAATGATGACTATATATAATTATCAACTGTCTGTAAACAATTCTAATATGATGTTGTTGGTATGTTTGGATATTGAGTGGGATCTCAATTTTTAAAACAACGCTATATAGATGGGTCTGGGGTTGAGATTGTGGTTCTAAACTTTGCGGTGCAGTATTCGTATAGAAGTTTTCGTAGGTGGATGTGTGTCAGTTGTAGACTTTCCGTGGAAGTCAGATGGCTTGTTAGTGAAGAGGATGAGTAATTTTTATTTATTTTTTAAATTTGAACTTTGACATTTGTCAATTCACTGTATTACAAGTCAAATTATTATTGAAGGAACACGAAAAAGGACATAAAAGAGCGCAAGTGAGTTTAGTTCATGATTGACTGTAAAAGAAAAATTTAAGATGAGTTTATCTTTGAATGGGTCAATCAAGCACCAATCTTAAACGATACGTATACGCGTACTCACTGTTAGTAGGTACGTGACTGAAATTAAACGAAACAAGTACCTATTCTATTTTACTTAAATAAAAAATTTATTGAAATAGATATTTATTTTAATAATTTTAATTTTTCTATTCATATGATTTTTTAGAATATATATTTATTTTAACGATCTAATTTTTCTGTTTAAATAGTCCATCGGTCATATTTATTATTGAAATTAATTTTTTTTGTATTAGAATGAGAAAGAAACTTAAGAAATATTTTTAAATGATTAATTCTAACGTCTTTCGTTCTAATTATAGATTATTTTACTTTATTTTACTTCAAATATCTCTCATTCAAATTATAACTTATTCTACAATTTTCATTTAAATACACTCATTTAAATGGGTGAACCAAATGAAGCTTAAATTTACTTTACTTTTCACTCTCCTATTTTTATTGCTTTATTGCTTGATATGCAAACTCTAATAAAATATTTCATATTTTAATAATAGTTAATAAAAAGTGAATTTTATTTACTTACTAGGATTTGATCAAGCTTGATATTTGATGTGTTTCCGAGATTTTCTTTTAGTTTTATTGTTTTATTTTATAATTTCAAGTTATGTTGAAAATTAGAGGTTTGGAGCTGCTTAAGGAGGTTTAGAAGAGCCATTTGAGGCTTTGGGCAGCAGCCATGGTGCCTAGGCACTTATTTGAAGTTCAACGTGCTGAAAAGAGGAGCTGAGGAGCAATTTTGGCATTACCTGCAATGCTACATCGAGGGAGCCGCAGAGCTCTAACCAAGTCTAGTGGCCATTTCGTAGTAGTGCCATGGCACTACAGTCTGTTCAGATAGCTTCTACTCGAAGCAGCACCGCTGCACTACTTGTAGAGCAGCGCTCGGTGGACAGATCAGTATTTTATTAAGGTTTTTCTATAATTTATTGTATTATCGTGCTCTTCTTGTCTCTTAATTAATTAGCCATTGATTGGAAGATTGGGTAATTGGAATTTAGCATTTGAGAAAGGAAATTCTAAATTAGATAGCAGGATAACACAATCTAATTTTTGTAAAGTTTGAGAGAGTTTATAGTTTCTTTGAAACTTTTTCAAAAAAGAAAAAATTGACTCAATGAATTTCTATATTCTTGATTTTGAATAAAAATATTAAAATTTTGAAAAAAAAAAATTGACTCAATGAATTCTTATATTCTTGATTTTGAATAAAAATATTGAAATTAGAATTTAGGAATGATCTATATTTGGCATATGGCATACGAGAGAGAAAGTAGAAACAATTTTAGGTTCTTATAATTTATAAACTAGGAAAAATTTATTAGATTAGGTTAATAATTAAAAGATATAGTTAAAAACTAGGTGAAATCAAACTTCTAGATTAATTTGCATTATTATCTCTCTTAACCTTATATTTAGTGTTGGTTTTATTTGATTTTGATTTGTTTTTGTCTTTGTTTATCTATATTTTATAGTTTAATCCAATTGTCTAAATAATGTTAAGGTTAATTAATTTAGAGACTCAACATGGATATATCAATCCTTATTTCTATTCTATTATTTATTACAATATCGTATACTTACGATTTTTAACTGTACATACACAACACAATTAATAGTTAATTGTATTTATATACATTTTTTACCACTGTTTGTTTAATTTATATTTTGTGTTTTAGTTATTATTAATATTAAGGTTCAAACAAATTTCTTTTCTAATTTTTAAGTGATCAAAATTTTAAGTTTTAATTTTATCAACGGGCAGGAGGGAGGATAAGTGGTAGATTTAATTGAAATAACTAGATCAATCTTATTCATCGTATATTATTGTAAATGAAGAAAGAACTGAATTCAAGTAAAAACCAAGCTATACTAATATCGAATAAACAGCGACACATATAAAGAACATTGTTTTCCGTCTAATAAATGACGTCTTTTTTTTTTCTTTTTGATTTTGAGATGTCTTCAGTATTTTTTTTTTTTCCTTTCATCATTGTCAGAAATTTCTTTTTCTTAAAATTTTCTAGTCTTAAAATTTTTTTAAATAAAATACTCAGCATAAAATGATTTTCTTTTGAAAAAACTTAAAACTCAAAATTCAGTACGTGTTTTTATGATTTGAAAGAAAATCTTAAGTGCTTTTTTTCTTATTTCAATTCTAAGTTGATTTTTTATTTTATAATTATAACTGATGAAAAATAATGTTATTATTATTTTTTTAGTTTAATGCTCAAATTATACACCTGATTAGTGTTAAAATTATATACCTTATTTTGCTTAAAAATTGAAGTAAATTACTCTAGCCCCCTTTAAGATTTCAGTACTGTTCATTCCCAAATCCCAAAAACAAAAACAAAAAAAAAAACATATATGCAAACTTAATTTGTTTTGGCGCCAATCCTTGTCAAGACAGGGATGTGCGAACTCTCGTGACAGCAAACCGACCCCACATCTTAATTACTATTTATGGCAATGCGCCAGAGTTGCATGGGAAAAAGTTGGAAGGCGATAATCTTTGTGGATTTGTATGGTACGTGTACACTTTAGAGCACCGAGCATTACATCAATATGGAGGGTACGGCCACCGAGAATTATTGATGAGCCTGGCTGTTTTTTCATAATCCATAAGGACCACATACAATTTTTCTTTCTTTTTTTTTTTTTTTTTTGACAAGAGGACCACATGCAATTTAATTCATCGGAAAATGTATTCCAAAGTGATACCTACCCAATTGAAAAAAAAAAAAAAAAAAAGGTAAACAATCAAAACGTTGAATTGGGCAAAATAATAAATTAATCCCTATCTCAAGTTCCCAACGTGCTGGTCCCACTCACGTCACGGGACCTCGTGTCACTTCTGCTAATAAATAATAATTGAGCAATGCCCACTAACGGAGCTGACAGCTGACAGCTGTACTAGTGTAAAAGGAGCCCATTTTCGCTTATAGTAATTTAGATAGTTATTGTACACTTGTTCCGTAACTACTTATTTAAAGATTTTTTTATTTTTTTAATAACAAAACAAAAATATTTTTAAAAAATATGTTTAGTAAAATTACTTTTATTTTTAGTTTTTTTAATTTGACAACAAATTTTTAAAATTTTAAAGATAAAATTTTTTTACTTTTAAAATTTTTTTAAATAATTTTATAAAAATACTAATATCAAAATTCAAATATATTTAGACTTCGTCACTATTTTTTTTTAACATTTTCTCTCTCGTCATTATTTCTCTTGTTATTATCTCTCTAGTCTCATGTAAAAATGGTATTTTTATAAATATTTTTAAAAGTTATATTTTTCAAAATAAAAATTTTAAAAGTGGTATTGTTCAAAATATAATTATAAAATTTGACAATTTTCCAAAAATATTTTTAAAAATATTACTTTTAAAACTTTTATTTTGACAAATACCACTTATGAAATTTATATCGATAAATGCCACTCTCTCTCTCCCCTATTTTCTCTTTCTTTTTTCCTTTATTACTCTTCACTTTCAAAAATAAAAAGTGCTAGTTATCAAATATGTATTTATTTTTTTATTTTAGAAAACAAAAAGTACAATATTAGTACCAAACATATTTTTGTTTTGAAATGCAAAAAATAAAATAACAAAAAGTATTTTCATTTTTGGGTTTAAAAAAACAAAAATATAAAAATATTACGAAACAACACCTATGTGTCTCAAATAATTAAATCTTTAATTTTGGAACGATGTGATAGTAGTAGTAATGTCTATTGTCAAATATTACAATAACCTATTAGTATGTTATTATTAATAATAATAATTAAATTAGGTCTCACGTAAACTTTATTTATAGTGTTATTATAATTAGTAATATGTACAAACTCCGCTTATAGTGTAACTATAATTAGTAATATGTATATTTTTTTTCAATTACTTTAGTTATTTATTTATATCATTTTTTTGGCTTATTTATATTTTTAATCTAATTTTTTTTATTTTTGTGTTTTTAGGTATTGTAGGAAACCAAAAAAAATGAGCGAAACTGATATGAAACACATGATATAAATGTGAAAGAAGGCGGAATTGGACAGACAAAAGCCTGGTGCTATCGTGGTGTTGGCCATCTTGTAATGAAATATATATATATATATATATATATATATATATATATATATTTATGCAAAAATTTTGCACCCTAGTGTTGATTCCTATAAGCCGCGACATTGTAATATCTGTACTTACTGCATTTTGACGAATTTTATACCTCTCAGACTTTTAACTCATCTTACTAAATATAATTATGCCATTGACAAGTCATGATCTATAAAAGACCCATTCTAGGTTAAATTTTAAAAACTCCTAAGTGAGAATTAGAGAGAAAATCTACTAGAAACTCTGGAAACGAGAGAGAGAGACGTTGTGAGGTCTGAGAGACTGCCGCTCAGAATTCCGACTTCTTCTTAAGTATTTATAGTTTCTCTTTTCCTTTGTCTTCTGTTTAGTACGTGTTTTAATTCCAAGATAATAATAGGCTAGTTTTCTATTCAGCTAAGGGATTATTTGAAACCCTAGCCACGTAATCGACCATATTATTTTGTGATTTCATGATACACTATTCAATCTATTAGAGCTGTTTATACTTTTATGTGCTTAGGATATTAATTTTTAGAAATTTTTAATCTCATGGTATTATTTTGCAGAACCCAAATTTTAGTATTTAAATTGCGTAACACCAAAATCTCAAGATATATATATATATTTTTTGCAATTTACCTTAAATTGAATTCAAAATCTCCCAATTGACTTAGGATAATTAGGGTTAAATTGCTTCATTAGATTCTTTGTGGATCCACCCTTTTCTACTACTGTGCTACTTAATTAGGATAGTTTAAGATAATAAATTATATTTAGTAAAGTTAACGACAGAATAATTAGTCACTAATAAATTGATATATCATGTGTTACTAGGAACTATAGCATTACTCTTAATTTTTCCTCTTCGATCATTAAATGTTATTTCAGTGATTTCAATCCTAGATGCTTTCTAGGAGAAGAAAAAAAAAAAAAAGCCCTAAGTAATGCTGTCTTTGCTTTAATTGGACACATAGTACAATCTTCTTATTTTCGTTTGTCTGTCAGTGTGGAAAATGACGATATAAGTAGTTTAAGAGGCCAAAATTGAAACTTGCAATAAGTTAGTCCGCATATATAAAAACACTCTACATAATTTAAGGGTAAACGTAAAATAACAAAAAAAAAAAAAATCCCACGGTTAACTAGAGATTTAACTCATGCTTATTAATGGAAACAATTTAAAATAGTAGTTGCTGAAAAAATTTATTGTTACCAATTTCAACTTTTGTACGTTGTTATTTTCAAGGTTTTTTTTTCTTTTTAAGTTAGTGGAGTAAACTTTTGCTTTAGTTAGAAAAAGAATAAAAATAAAATAAATTACTAAGCGTTTTTTTTAATGTTGAATATGATAAATTATCCAACAATATGAATTTAATTTTTTCTATAAATGCCATACCGAATGAAATTTTCCCTTAAATACTATAATGTTTTATTTGATATTATTAAAATGGTTTTAATTTTTTTTGCATAAAAGCCAAACGTCATTTTTTTTATTACCTGTTATTTTTTATATACTACTGCAATTATTGACAAATATATTCTATCTCCGTTAATGAGACATTCTATCATTAGTTAGTAGTACTAATATAATTATAGTCAATCAAGATATATCATAAGGTTTCAATAAATTTTTGATGTGGAAAGGATGGGAAAAGAAATAGAGGCCTAAAAATTGCTATTTAACTAGAAATGTATAGAAAATAAGATTCTTTTATCCAAATTGACTTTTTTAAAGATTGCTTTTGAGAATGCTTGTTCCCTAAAGATTTTTGTTAGGGATACTAAATTTTTTACGCTATAAACTTATGCTAAATGATATGATATGATTTGTTTTCCAAATGCCCAAAAAGTCCTTGCAATATTACCACACATTTTAACTGTTACCAAACATTATTTTAAAAAGTAATTTCTTAATATAATAATAATAATAATAATGAAAGATGAAATCAGGGTGGAGCCAATGGGGCAAGTGGAGCTATTGCCCCCCTAAATTTTTTCATTTTACAATTTAGTACTTTATGAGAATTTATTTTTGATTTGAGCCCCATTGATATTTTTATTTCTAGTTTTGTCATGTGAGATTTTATTTCCATTGTCTCAATAGTTTATGTCATTTTATAGTTAAATACAATGTAAGATTTTATTTTATTTTCTATTTTAGCCCTATTGAGATTTTTATTTCTAATTTTATCCCTAGTATAAAATGTGAATTGTCACTTTAATTCCCAACTTAAGATTGTAATTTTTAATTTTATTCAATTTTCTATACCTTGAGGGGAAATTAGGACTGGAGCAAAATCCCTTTGTTTCCAATGACTACAAATCTCAAAACTAATAAAAAACAACAGACAAACAAAATAAAAATAAGAAATAAATGCTATATCGTGTATTTTATCCTTTATACTTTTTCCTTTTAGTTAAAAATCTAATTAGGTGTAGTTTTGTATGTTAATAAAGATTTCATAAATGTGAAAATTTCGTCTTTTGATAACAAGATATATAATGTGTTATTTTATTATCATTTGGAGATACTAATATAAAATTTGAATACTTTTTTTGTGTTATTATTGTATTAAAAATTTGTCTTGGCCCATACTAAAAGAAAGTTCTGTTTCTGCCACCGGATGAAATACAAGAATAATACTACGAACACAAAATCTTATACCAAACATTTTTGCTCAATAATATGGCATCCATTTTAACTATTAGACTTTAAATGATGTTGTCCCACTTTAGTAGTTTAACTGAAATAGATGTGACATCATTGATATAATTTTTTAGTGCAAACTTTTGGTGTCCTAAAAAAAATAGTTAAGAACAAGAACTAAAAAACCCATTCAAGGGCATCTCCAACTGGCCTATCTGATCCCTATTACAAATGAACTTCGGCTCTGGCTTCTCCTACGGAGTGGCATTTGCCTGCTCATAGATTAACTGCAGGAAGACGCCCATAACGCACATGTTCAAGGCCAAAGTGTTTGGAGTACTGAGGAAGGAGGAGCTAAAGGTGGCAATGAAAGAATGAAGAATCCGTCAAATTAATCAATGGGGAGTAAAGGTACTAGCAGTAGGAGAAGACTGTCACATTATAGTACTGCGTGGAGCGCAACATTGGGAAGTTTGAGAGGATGTTTCAATTGCCAGAGAATGCCGAGATGGATCAAGTCATTGCACGGGGTTAAAGAATTGAGAGCTCAGTAGAGATGTAAAACGGGTCGAACCCACTTGAGTCTTATACTGGGCCTTGGCCTGGCCCACTGGAAATGTGGGTCGGGTGTATTCTTATTAATAGGTTTGGTACCACTCAGATATCCGATTCATATTTTACAGGAGTCAAGTGAACTGTGTTTATATAGGCCAAAATGTAGGTTTAATTTTATAGTTATTTTATATTTTAAAATATCGAATATGAAATATAAGTTTAAAATTTATTTATATTTTTTAAAATTTAAATAAATTGAAAATAAATAAATAATATTAAAAAAATTTAATTAAGATTTTTTAAAATTTTAGTTAAAAAATATTTCTAAAATTATATATAAAATAATTAAATACGAGCTTAGTATAAATCTGAAAAAATATGAGATGGACTCGACCGATGGCCATGCTGAAATCCAACCCAATCTTACTATAAATATATATATATGGTTGTCAATCTAATAGGTATTTTTTTTCTTTACCTATGGGTAGGTATTTTTTTTTTAGCATCACTATTTAATGGGGATCTAATGACTATAATGAAGTGTATGAAAATACGTGCATCATTAATGTTTTTATATATATATATACACGTATGTATGTATGTCAGGTTGAACTAATATTATGTTTTTTCTTCCAACGTAGGCGACCCACGTTGACACTGAATCATTCAAAAAAAAAAAGGTAAATAGTCAAACAAATGAAATTGGACAAAGTTTGTTGACACCAATCCCCCAAATTAATAAATGAGATATTTTAAATCCAAAAGAGAATCGGAATAATTTTTATATTTTTGACTAGACACATGAGAAGACAATCACAATTGTGTTTTTGGCAATGAAGCACCACGTAGTCTCCGTGTTTTGGCTATGATTGCGTGTAGCAGGTCCTTAATGTCTCTTAATATTTTGTCCAATACTATTGTTAATTAATACTTGCTCAAAATATATTTATCTCAATAAAAATAAAATTAGAAATAAATGAAAATTGTTATTAAATTAAAAATATTAGGTTATCATTTTTATTCAAGATAAATGTAAAAAATTAGAAAATTTTCTAAGCTTTCATTATAGATCTACTTCAATCTAAGTATTAATATATCTAAATGAGAAGTATATAAATATATACCAATTTTATAGGACATATACTGCAAATTTTAAATTTTGTCATTCCAATTTTATGAGCAAAAAAGATTAAAAAGAATTAACTTGAAATAAAAATATATGAATGAGGACCTAAAAACCACGAATAAAAAACTAATAGAAACACATTTTTTTAATTATTAAGGGACTTTAGGGAGTTTTGCTCCAAAAAAATTAGGTTCAAGGTTAATTTTGAAAAATTATTCTGAGTCCAAGGGATTTTTGTATTAAAAGTCCCAATTTTTCTCTATTTACTCATAGAATGACTATTATAAACTTATAGTAGTCGTAGTTGAAACTTATACATAACGATTTAAGTGCATAAAATACCCACATTTTTTTAAAAAAAAGTAGGATTTAACTAATAACCACGACTTACTGTAAATTTAAAGGAAAATAACACACATACACTGTCAAAACTTGAACCCTTGACCTTTCCAAATACACGTACACAACTCTAAAATCTTAAACCAACTGAACTAACCCCAATTGGCGACATACTCCATAATTAAGGGAAAAACATAAAATAAACAGAACAAAATCCACAATTAATGAGAAGATTTAACTTCAGTAGCCACACATCCTCATAATTAATAGAAACAAACTAAAATAATGGTTGCAATAGCAAAAAATTATTAGACATAAAAGCCACTAGCTGTTTTTCCTTTCATATTTTGTTGTTGATTTCAATTTTTTATTTTTGTTTTGTATTTAGTATTTTTTGGGTTTCTTTTTTGAGGATTTTTTTGTCTCAAGTTAGTGGAGTAAACTTTGACTTTTGTTAGGACAACAATAATAATAATTGATGAATAGCTTTTTTTCTTGTTATGTTGAATATAGTCGCTCTACATATGAGCTCTATTCTAATTTTAAATACTATATAAAATATAAGATATTTCAATTTCTACATATGAGCTTTATTCTAATTTTAAATACTATATAAAATATAAGATATTTCAATTGAGTACACATGTTAAGCAATAAGAATGAAGTAAGGATGGTAATACAGCAGGCCTACTATCTCACCTCTATACCCGTGGAAAAAAAATACCCATACCTACCATATTTCCTCATTCAAAGAGGCGAGATAGATTCGGGTATTCCTTACACAGGTAAACAGATGGAAAAAAAATACCCATACCTACCATATTTCCTCATTCAAAGAGGCGAGATAGATTCGGGTATTCCTTACACAGGTAAACAGATACCCACGGCTACCTATACCGGATAAAAAAATTTTAATTTGTTTTTAAAATCTAATTTGAAGAATTTGGAAAAACGAGGAAAAAAAGAAAAAAGGAAAACTTAAAGAAAAAAATGTAATAACAGTATCCCATACTAAAATTAGTAATACTTTAATAATACAACCTCATTGTTATATATACACTTTATTTTATGATTTTACATGTATCTATATATATATATATATTTATTATACATATAAATAATCATGGCGGCTATAGGGCGGGTACCCCTGATACTGTACCAGAATCAGGTTAATTTTGAAAGTATTACCTACCTCTTTATGAGTTGGTACCCGTGAGTAAACTGATTTGAAGGAAAAATTGTGATTCTTAGAAAGAAGCATATATATATATATATAAATAAGAGTAGAAAATAGAATAATTCTACCACTTTTCTTAAGTAATAATCCAATAACTATTGATAAATAAATGAAAATACATTTTTAACAATAGATAATTAATTCTATTTTTCAATATTCTAATGTTTTGGTAGCGTTATAGTACGATTATTTTGCGCAAGCCAATTTTGATATTTGTGTTTTTTTGGTGTTAACAGCCTACCAAAGCAAGTATATCTATCCAAGGCCCAAGATAGTGAGCAATTTATGCGAAGCCCAATAATGTAATAAGCCATGCAAATCCTGCTGAAGAAAGCCTAATGATGTGTCAAGAATTGCTAAAAATATTTTTTTCTGAATTTGAATCTTGACATGCCATTTACTACTTCATAACATGTGATCTGGGAAAAGTTGCCAACAGATAGATTGTATCCCTATCTCTTAGCTATCCACAGTTTTAAGAATCACCTCATTTCAACATCTGTAGAAAAATTGGTAGCAAACATGCTAAAGTATATTCAAGCTGTCAAAGGTTGCTAAATTTAGTTTGATTGCTTGCACTCGGTCCTCCAATTTGTCCACATTCATGCCAACTATTGTCTATCCATTGGAATGCAATCTCTCCAACTAGTCTCCAGTATCCCTCTTGCCATATGAAGCTCAATCAAATCCCATTGATACATATGCAATCATGAACCAAGACAGAAAAATGTCCAAATACATGATGAGTTTTATGGGAGAATTGGTAAGCTGATTTGATTATGGAAATTATTAAAATATTAGAGCTGATTTTGTGAAGACAATAATCGAAACATAGAGGCCATCTTATACTGTAAAAAGAGCTTGAGCAAAGTTCGATATTTTTTAGAGATAGAAGATAGGCTTTTTGGTTTTATGTTTGGGACATGAAGCATGCAATTGAATAGTAATTAGGAATCACGATTGGTAATAGTTAAATGAAACAATTAAGTTAATTTTTATGCCTTGTTTTTAATAGTATTGGTTGTCATTTATTTATCATTTTTATTCATATAATCTATTTCTATTTTTTAATCATTATTTAAGAGTAAGACTTTTTGTTTTTCATTGTTCTAAAATTTCTAGTATTTTTATGTGCTTCCTCTTGAGATCAACACTTTAATCTTTATTGCAATAACCGTAATATATTTTGAGTGTAAAATAAAATTTGGCATCGTTGTCGGAAAGGCAAATCACAGAAAGGTGTTGCATTGAAACAATAAAATTTTCATTTTTTATTCTCATTGTATATTTTACTTTTTAATTCTTATCTTTTCAATATTTTTCTTTTCTTTATTTTGCAACTTTTTATTTTAATCTTTCTTAATTTAAAAAAAATGATTTGTTTAGTTGCAAAACTAAAAAGACTTTGACAAAAAGACCTAAAATTGTCTAAGGAGAGCATCAAATTTAAGTAGTCCTTTTGTGACCCCCTCCTCACTTGGAAATCTCTTTGATTGTACACTATTCAATTATTAAGAAATGAAAAAAAATTTATTTTAGTAATTTTTATTTTTTTATTTCGAATTTTCTATTTTTACATGTTATCTTTTCCTAGTTTTAGGAAGCTTTTTTTTTAGAATTTTTTTCTTTTATAACTTAGCTTCCTTTTATAGAATTTTTCTCATTTAAGTTTTCTTTCCTTATTTAAATTTTCCTTTTTTTTTTGTTAATTTTCAAAAAAAAAGGACACATCTAGACTAGCCCCAATGCTACTGATGGTAATAAATAAGTCCATACCAAGCAATATCTACCATCTTAGAGAAAATGACAACCTTAAGACATAGTTACATGCTTCAACTAGGTCATTAGAGGATCCAAAGTTGAAAGATAGTAGAGTTACCCAAACAGTTGCTGGGGTCCAATCACAAGATACATGTGTTGTATGTGGTGAGAGTTTTTAGATCTAATTCTTAGGAAAAATCATATATGCATGCAAATATGAAATTTACATGATCACATCATGAATGCAGCTGAAAAAAATAGCGAATTTAGGTTTTAAAATTTTTTATATAAAAACAATTTTCATAACCATAGAACATGGATATATCAATTATAGGATCATGTATAACATAAATCAAATCTAGATACATAAACCCTAGATACAAGATTAAGGTTTACCTCTTGTAACGTGTTGCTTCTTGATCTCTTTATAGATGGTGATCAAATCTCTAACTTTAGATTTTCTTGTCTATGTTCTTGCTCTTGGTTAATGAAATGAGTGGGCACCAAGTTAAATCTTTCGTTACAGAACGATCAAAAATACATTCTTAATCTTTTGAAATGCCGGAACGTGAGATGAGACTGTGAGATTGCAAAAAACTTTTTATCTCCACTCTTAGCCTAAGGTGGTCGAATTCTCTCTCTCTCTCTCTCCCTATGCCTTATGCGTGTGACCCTGGTGTTAGGGCTGTGCAGTTTATTCTCTCATATTTCTTATATATATGGGGCCAAAAATTACTAATCCCAATCCAACTAAGATTGGGCTTGTTCTCTAATTTGGGCTATAAGTATATTTTTATAAATATGTCCAACTCATGAAACTTATTTATAAAAATATCAACTTCTGTGTAGAATCATTATTTTACACAGTTTTAGAAAACTAATTTTACAAATACCACCAACCAATTAATGAACTAATTTTACAAATACCACCAACCAATTAATGAACTTTGTTGAGTTAGACAAGGGGTCTAATGGATCCAAATAATCTAAGCTCCAATAGTATAATAAATACATAATAACTCTTATTATGGTATTTATATAAATACTATTAGTAAAGGGGACACTCCATTAAAGGCCAAATATTGCAGTTTTAGATTAAATGTCATGCATTTTATAGAGATTTAATCAACTAGTTTGGATTAACCGATCCATCTAGCATATTCTATGCCACATATACAATTCCTATACAACACCGTAGTTGGATAGGTAAAATTACGGTAATGCTCATCCAATACATATTTACCTTTAAGTTACCATTTTTCTATCAAAGAATAATATTGTCAATAATTTTATTCTCATTGGCAATTTAGATAAAGTATCAACCAATTTACAAAATGAATACTAAGATCTTAGATTTAATTATTCCATGAATCTTGAAAAACCTTAAAGTGACATTAATATATAGTGTCCTTAACTATTTGGTGTTTCCATTAATTCATAAGGTATAACCTCCAATATGCCAGAGTTCACTTCTAATTTCACTGAGGTTAGTCTTTTAATAAATCAAAAAGATATAACTCATGAAAGTAAGTCCAGTCAAACATCAAGGATTAAGATTTAATATATTAAGAGCTAGTTTGTGGTAATATAAAAATTAAGTTACGACACTTCACTTTTTTTTATATTACCTGGTCCAATTCAATACTTATAACTTATTTATATTGTACCGGTATTTCTATCAGAAGTCAGACACTTCAATAATTTGAGACACATCATTTCAGTTGAGATAGACAAACACTACAATTTTTAGTAAATAAAGTATTCATCTTTATTTACAAAGAATATTTTATTTATGGATTGTGAACTAATTAATTTAGACTTAGATAAAGAAACAAATCTCACCATAATTAATATTTAATAATATTTTTTTATTTATACATAAATAAAGTTATGAAATTTTTTTCAAAGAAATAAACCATTTAACTGAGACAGTTTGATCTAAAAAATATCATAACCACGTATAAGAGAAAATTGTTTATATTAAAAAGGTAAAATTGGAAATCTTTTTTTGAGGGCAAATATCCCAACATGTGAGAGGACTGATCACTTCGCACAAGGTTGCTCAATTTGCAGTGAGATGAGAGGGATTTACTAAGAACAATGCAATACCCTAAGGATATTTAGACAACTCTTCTTATCTTATTCCAAGACGTACAATCGTGGATAGAGAAATCACCTAAATTTTAGTTGAAAATCTAAATCCAACAAACTCACATCACTCACAGATGATTGGAAGATTGAGACACAACCACTGATACGTTACTTTGCACCTCGATACAATGCTCCACCTAAGAAACCTTCTTTAGAAGAAACTTTACATGAATTTATGAAGGCACAATGTAAGATTAACCAAAAGTTTGAAATACTGCTTACACAGTTGATAGAAGAGCAAAAAGAAATGAAAAGTTAGATCACCAAACTATCCAATGCCCTTACTGTAAGTGAGGTAAGTTCCCCTCCTAACCTCAGCCCAGTCTAATGGTGCAACACTGAAAGTTAATGCCACCGCATTTATTATAAAGGAAGCGTATAAAAATAAGAAACTAAAAGCAGAATATTTCCTCCACACTTCTGAGTCTGAATTTTTACTTTATTTTGTTGATACTTTTAATGTTCTTGTTGTTTTTTTATGAGACACAAGATAAGCACATGATATTTTGGAAAACACGCTTCAAGGGTATGCCAAAACTTTCTACAATGGAGATCTTAGTCGTCACCAATTTTGAGACCCGTAGGCCCCAACCATGTGCTTGATAATGGTTGAATCATATTGTGGAAAAAGTAGATCAACCTGAAGAAATCACTATAGTATCTTTGATCCATCAATCTTGATTAGGTTATATCTTTCTATACCATTTTTTTTTCTTACTTTCTTTCTTTTCAGTGTGTTTTGTTTTTTCCTTTTGTTTTTTTTTTATTGTGTTTTTCTTAATTTTCCATCTCTCATGCCTTTGCTTTTCATATGGCGTACCCATCACTCAAGTGTCCTCTGCCCTTGTTCCTTCATTACATATACATTTTTGTGACAGTGAGGATACTACCTGATTTAGATTGAGGTGGTGGAATATTCAAGCATATTGTTAATATAAATTTTTATGTATGACAAAAAAAGTTTATTGTTTGTATTTTAGTAATTCTTGTGTAAAGTAGCTTACATTGCATGTTTAAATTAGTATGGATTGAAATTTTTATATTGCTATCTAGGTATGATTTCAAAAGATTTAGTTTAAGTCATTTTTGCTATCTTGATTATTAAAGAATAACTTATGAAATCTTTTGTATACGTTACTAAGCCTTACGTTAAGATAGATGTTCAATGTATAAAGCTAAGAAAATTGCCATGTGTAAGTGTATATTTTTCTATTCTCATACATCTTTTGTGATTGAGCGAAGAGATTGAGAAAACTGCTTCTAAACTTTCATTGAACTTTTGAACTAATTAAATTACTGTCTAGAATGCCATTATATGGTCTGTGGAATGATTAGATGATATACTAAAAGGATGATTAGTCAGAATGAGAGATTGTTTTGTATTGTCGAGCCTAGGAATTCATGTATATTCTCAAATATATGAGAACTTTTGGTGAGAAATTCATTCAGTTGTAAAGTTGAAAAAAAAATTATGTGATAAAAAATGAAGAAAAGAAAAAAAAATAAAAAAAGATATCAATTCGACTCAATAAAGTCTTCCATCATTTTAGAAGATAATTATTCTTTTTTTGTTGTTAGGAAATAATTTTTCTCTCTAGGCTTTATTTGTAATATTCTCATGTTGACCATTAAAATTCTAAAGCAAATTTGTGATAAGAATGTTTAAATTTTGGATAGTTAATTTTCCTATCAATTGATCATTATTTGTTTATGAGCTTGTCCTAAATATTGCCTTATTTCATTTGAGTGATTTTCTGTTTTCTAATTGCGTAAGTGAATCCCTTGGATTAAAAATTGATATACTTACCTGCGAGAATATGGACTTGAGACTTTTACTTAGAAATTTACTTAGAAATTTTTTTTGAAGCTATATGCATTATGGTTTGTGATAAGAAAGTTTTGGGTTAGTGCACACACACAAAATTTTGGGAGTTATGATCGAAAGCTTTTGATAACATTTGTGATCTTTTACCGACCTTTTGTTTTAAATATGATGAATGATTATTTCATTCACAAATCAAGTATTATTTAACTTAAATAATTGTAAGTTCTCAAATATTTTTGTCCGTTTGATGTGTTTTTACTTTATTTTTATAGTTCTTATGAATAAATGAGAATCAAGAAAAATTAGTGACAAATATTGATATTTCAACCATTTAAGATGAAATTTGAGTCCGATACGAACACAACGCAATAAAAATCAGGTAAAATGGAGCTAAAACGACGAAATAACATCTGTGGGAAGAAAAGTTGTCATGTTGAGTTCCAGAGATGAGAACGTAGCAGCACTATAATAGTAACACCATAGCGTTGTCTGAAAAACTAAGTTCTAGAGGCTAGAGTACTAGGACGCTTGCCAGGGAGTGCCACGACACTACATAGTGTTCGGAAGTGCGTTTTTAGCAAGCTTTTAGAGTCAATCTAGACCATTGATGCCATCTAATCATGATTGACATTCTACTCGGCCTAGGTTGGCTTGGAACCTCTGAAATATATCCTTAAGCCTACATTTTAAGTGTGGAGAGTTAAGAGACAAAATATAAGAAAGAGAGCTCAAAATTTCAAGAGAAGAAGGAGCTTGGAGCAAAAATCTTGGAAATGATGCTTGAGAGAGTGACTTGAAGAAATTGAAGCTTAAAGTTCTACCTTCGTAAAAGAATTTTCTCATCCTCTTTCTCACCTTAATATCATTTGAATTTCGTATTATGCTTGATTATTGAATATGTTTGGATATATGAAATTCTTGTTGAGATTAATATTGGATTCTATTATGTTGAATTAATTGTTATATGATTGGGGTTTGATGTAACTTAAACTTTGATTCTATGTTTTGATTTCTAATATATTTTTTGATATTGTTCTTGAATTTATTTATGTTATTCTATACTTAATGCTTCTCAACTAATTAGTTACTAGTCAAATGATTTGGTTTCTAGAATTTGGTACTTGAGAAAGAGAATTTTAGAAACAACCATAGGATAGTACAACTTAAGACTTTGTAAAATTTGAGAGAGCTTATAATTCCTTTGAAGCCATGATCAAAGAAACATTGAACATAATGAATTTTTAATTTCTAGGTTTGGAATAAAGATCTCAGAATTGAGATTTAGGAGTGATTTCACTCGGCACTCGAGAGAGAGAGAGTAGAAATATCTTTAAGTTCTTGGCTTATAAACTAGGAATAATTGATTAGAATGCTATGGGTGATTAAAAGACACAGCTGATAGTTATATAAATTCAATCCCCTAGTACATTTACGCATAAAGTTTTCATATTTTATTTTTGTATTTATATTTATCTTTGTACTTATTTAAGTTATATATTCATTTACTTTGGTTGCCTAGATAAAGTTAAGTCAATATAATTTTGGTACTTAACGATAATTTAACACTCAATTTCTTATGAGATTGACAACTCAATATTTATCACTTTATTACTTGTTTACGACCCGTGCACTTGCGATTATTATATATATATATATATATATATATGCATTTAGCTCTTATCGGAGAATTGACATTTTAGATTATTGTTGATATCAAGAGTAAGTAACTTGATTTTAATTTAGGTATTTATTTTCATTCTTTTAATTTTTATTTTTAAAAGTTTATTTTACGAGGTACTTGGAGATGTTAGATCAATAAGTCCTCTTGTAGTTTACTCAACGAGACTTGGAGTCATTTTATTATGCATGGTGGAGATACAAGGAATTGCTCACACTATGCCCGAATCATAGTTTATCTCTAGAGTATCAAATGCAAACTTTTCTCAATAACCTTTGGCCTGAAATTAAAATATGGGTGAAAAGAGGAAATGGTACCATCTCTATCTATCAAGTATAGATTGATGAAGCTTATTGGTTATTGGAAGACATGGCTAAATTTGACTATCGAAATTGGAATTATTTATCAAATTACCTCAGTTTGGGAGATAATTCTAATATTTCGGAGCCGTAGTGTGATACTCTATGTCACCAAAAGAATTCTTCTCCCGCCCTTGAATATTTTTTTGCATAATTTTTAAAGGAGACAAGACTTCACCATGAAGAATGAGAGAGAATGAAGACTATTCATAATTCACAATTTGAGTCTCTTCATGTCTCCTTTGAGGCCATGACAAGGGCGGTGGCTATAATTCATGCACATGTCATAAACAATGATGAAAGCTACCGTGAGGAGCGAAGAACTAACAGGAAGACCTTGGGTTTATTTGATAATGGCGACTTAAGTGAGGAGGACAATCAAGAGTGGACCAAGGAGGAAAAATCACAAAAAAACACTTGTGAATCTTCATCCTTTGACATCCAAATTATCATGACACTACCACTCATCAAAGTTCACATTTATGTCGATCCTATGTGGCCAACCCCTTCTCCACCATCATTAGCACTGTTCATTCAAGCCCACTAAAAATATGTATTGTCAAGTTAGTTTGAGCGCACATACCGAATACTTCCATACATTGCCAAACTTGAGAGCATTCAAAACCAAGACCCATTTGATGTGTCATATGACACACATTATGTGTGGAAGCCGTTATTTAATGAGTTTTGCCAAATTATGCATAAATAAGACTAAAGATGCAACTTATGAAGAGGAGTCATGTACCACCCAAGTCATAGTCATCTTACCCGGAGCACCACCTTGCCAACCTTAATAGGAGGTGAGAATGTCTCGCCTCCTTGGTACGTATTTTTTTCCCTTGTTATATTAAATATTTAAATATTGAGAACATTGCCAATTTTGAGTTTGGGGTGAAAATACTTGTTGGTTAGTTATGTGTTAGGTGTGACTTTACTTGTATTTTAGTTGCCATGATTTTCTTTCCATGAGTTGTGACTTTTAGGAAATTATTTTTTTTTCTTGCTTTTCTTTTGTTATTTTGAATAAATTATGAGTATTGTTGAGCTGAGATTATTTGATATTGGTGATGAGTATAGTCATTTAATGTTCTCATAGATATTTTGAAATGTAATTCATTGAGATTACCTATGTGCTTGATTCACATTAATTAAACTTCATTCTTGATTCTATACATTTGAACACGATAATCTTGATTACTTGACTTTTAAGCTTTTGGAGAAAACTTGACATTAGATAGGCATTAATATCTCATGTACTCTAGAACCTATTTGAGTGAAGCTTGGGGCAAAATTCTATGTTAGATGTTATTGGAAAAATAATTTAGCCTATCTTTTGACCGTTTGAGCCTTTCAAGCTAACCTTGATACATTATCATCCTAGTACACCCACTTTGCACCTATTTGTACCTTTCTTTTTCTACTACATTTTTGCCAAACCAAAATAATAACCACAAACTCTATCTTTAAGCATGTTGATTATTTTAAAAAGTTATTTTGTGTATTGTTCATGTTGAGAGGAAGAATTGTGTCATGAAGCAAAATAAAAAACAAAAAGACAAAAAAAAAAAACAAAAAAAAAAAAAGAAAAGGGAATAATTTAGTGAAAATTTTATGTCCTTACCTTCTATTTGGTTTTTCAACATTGAGGACAATGTTGATTTTGAGTTTGGGGGAGAGGTTTTTGATTTTCATCCTTTTGTCTTATTTTCTATCTTTTGTTTCCAAAAAAAAAAATAAGTGTTTGGTAGAGCATCGATCAAAGAGAAATTTAGTTGAAAAGAAGTGTTGAAGTGCTATTTGCTGTACCAAGGAATAATTCTATAAAGGTCTTAGATTAATGTGCTTCAGATTTATTTGAAGCTCAAATTTTTCCAGAATTATCTTACCTTTGCCCAAGCCAACAATACAAGCTTAATGAAAGACTTTTTGATCTTTGATGATATATTAACATACATTTCTGGAGAGCAACATGAAAAATGGACACATGGTAGTTCTAAATTGCATCATATAGAAATCTTTCATTGCCTATTGAAATACATAAGTCTATCTTAAGTTTATTTTATTAAGTGCTATTAACTTTGCATACACTTACATATTGAGAGTCTTGAGTAGAGTTACACTGATGCTCGAAGTTGAAAATTTAGATAATCTCAATATTTACATCTTCTTTGGGCTTGGAACATGAAAGATCTGTTTTAGGTATTATCAAATAATTAACTAATTGATTAATTTTGTTGTAACACATATATGAAAAGTTGTTGCAACAACGAGTACATATGTTGCAGCAAGAACAAGAAAATAAAGAATGAACACAAGACATTTTTAACGTGGTTTAGACTTTTCCTACTCCACGGGGCCACACCCAGAGATTAAACAAATTAGTAAAGTATAAAAATTACAAACACCAATTGACTAACGCAATAAAAGATTCCCTATTTTCAATTGCCGCAATGTATTATAACGACTTCACTAATCTTATTTAGCAAGCCCTCTTGTCTTGTTGATCCTTCACACGTGAACTCCCTTCACTGGTCCGGATCTATCTCCTCCCGAAAACGTATTGTTCTTCCTCCCGAAGAACAAGATGCACTTAAACAAAGTATCTAAAAAACCCTAAAGCTCTCTAAGTCACTCAATGGCCATAGAACATGCTCTATGCCTTACAAACAAAAGCTCTCTCTAAGTATATTTCTCTCAATGAAGTGCGTAAATAATTCCTTGGAGTAGTAGAGCTTTTATAGGTGAATTCCAGCCCCCTTGATCATCCATTGTAGTATGAATAGGCTGAAATCAAACAAGAAAAGAGTTGATAATGAAATCAAAATCTTTTTATAAATATTGTAATCAGTCAGAAAATTGTTGCAACAACTTTCTGAACAATTACTAGGAAAATATCCAAATTCATGATTACTCCTTTGATTTGGCTTGGACACGTTTTAGACAGCTAGAAATCTTCATTTAACCTGCCAAAGATTGATAATTAACCTAAAAAATAATATCACAATTAATATTAATCAAAAGCCAAGATTTAAGAAAATTAACCAGTCTTTCGTTAAATATCCGGAGTTGTTGCAACAGATCAGGAAATCTGATCACAATAACTCATCAAATTAAATCAATTAACTAAAGGAAACTTAATTAATTGATGAGCAAATTTCCACCAATAATTAAGGAAGAAAATCCTTATGAATTCTCTTCAGAAACTTGTCCAAATTCATTGATTAAAAAGATGCAATCAGATATCAATCAAGGACAAAAGGATGAGGAAATAATCAATGATATATATGGTAAATATAAAAGGAATTGAATGAAAATTAATAGGAAAATATCCTATACAGCTATGCATGAAATTTTATTTATATTTCACCTATATTATCACCAGAATCATCAAATATAGAAACAAAACACGTTTGGGCACATTGTAGAAGGTTTCCATATAAAGAAAAATGCAAGTTTCAGTTGTTGTAAAACCAATACTTGTTGTAACAACATCAGACTTGTTGTAACAACTTCAGACTTATTGTAATAATATCTTCTTTTTTTTTTTATCAACTTGAGTTCTCAAAACTTTGCCACTTAGAAAGCAAAATTTCGACCTAACAATCTCCCCCTATGGCATCCTTTTCGCAAAGTTAACATGAGAAAGAACATAAAGAACTCAAGTATAACAACCTACAAAATAGATGGTTAACTTTCCTCATCAAAAATAACTTACTCCCCTTGAAAATAATATCACATGATCTCCAAACAGATATCTAGAACGAAAAATTATTTTCATGATCTCCCATTTTTTGTCAAAAGAGGGCCAAAGTAAAATAACAATCCAAACATGAAGTCTTAAATCCAAAACAAATATAATCTAGTTTTTGGAAACAAAAGAAAGAAATAAAGTCCATGCAGCAAGTTCTTGCAAAGCAAATAGAAATAATCAAAGTTACGTCTTCTTGTAGCATTTCTTGGCTTTCTTTTCTGGACTTGTTGCAACAGGTGGAGATACTGGTACTTCAGATTGGGAAGATCCAAAGGGATGAGGAGCAACAGCTGATAGAGTGGCAAAGGTGGCTATCAACCGATCAAGAATCTCCTTTTGCACTTTTTCAATGGCCTCTAGTCTCTCAGTCTGCTTGACCTGATTAGCTTTCAAATTCTCTACTCCATAGACTCTTGAGATACCACAACAGAAGTTGTTGTAACAGGAGAAGACTTTTTGGTAGCAACTGTCTTCTTCTTAGATTTGGTAGTTATTGTAACAGATGGTTCAACAATCTCTTTTTCCTTCAACCTGTAAGAAATAGTAGGCAGAACTGGAGAGAGAAAATCACTTAGAAGCTTCAAAGGATGTTGCTGTTGAATAATCCCATAGATCAGGTTAGGGAATGGCAGCTTTTGATTCTTCTTTCTTCCCGCGAAGCTCATAAATCACATAAAAAATAATCTGAGAAAGATTAACTTGTAAACCTGTGCCAATATCAAACAGCAAACATGCAAAAGTTTTTGCAACGGTGGTTTGATGAGCTATTGGCCACTAGTTGTGTTATGCAATCTTGCGCAAACTAGAATACTTATAAGTCAGCTCACAACATTTATGTGAATCGTCCAGCCAAACAGTGACATCACCAAGCAATTCAGATGCCATATTTTCAATTGCATAATCTTTTTCATACTCATCTAATTTCACCGTAGGTATATCCTAGAAATCAGTAATAGTCAAGAAAGAAAAATCATATACATGCCCTCTAATATAGACTTTCTAATAAAAAGGACTCAAAGGGTCAGCCATAGACTTTCTAATATAGACTTTCTAATAAAAAGGACTCAATAGAATACTTGGACTATTCTAGGAACATATCCCTCAAAGCCAGTCACGATTTTTATCCACTGAAGATCCTTAAGAATTTTGACTATTCCTAAGGACTTAAATGAATTCAGATTGAAGTTTCTTTTATCCCAAAATGTTCTTTTTTCATAATCTTTCATCAAAGCTTCATTCTCAATGGTATAAAAAGAAGTAGAATAGACTTGAGAAATAACATACCCCTTAGAAGTGTCGGATTGAACAGCTTTGCCCTTGTCCTTTGATGATTCGGGCACTTCAATCTCAGGTTCATCATCATCATCGTTCTCTAAACTTTTAGGCTCTTCTAGAATGTCGGATTGTGCTTTGGATGGCTCAGTCTCTAGGGATGTATCTTCTTCAATTCCCATTGAAATTGTTCCAGCTTTTGGATGGCATTGTTGCAAAGGGAACAAGGGTGGATGGAACAGAGAAAACAATTATTGCAACTTGTTCAGAATTGTTGCAACAACTTTAGAAGCCTTTGAAGATTTTGAAGCTTTAGTCTTCTTTGTAGTAGGCTTCTTTGACTTTACTGAAGGAGTGGCTTTGACAGTTGCTGCAACATCATAAGGTTTTGATGATTCAGAAGTAACAGTCTTTGTTGCAATAGATTTCATTCTTCCAAATTTCTTTATTTTTACCGGTGTTGCAACAGACGGGGATGGAATCGATTTGGCAGCCATAACAGATTTTGGGGCTTTCGTTGATTTTGTTGCAATAGGTGCTGGAGGTGTATCATCAGACTTGGATTGATCAACCTCATCGTCACCTTCATCATCTCTAGCTTCTTCTTCTTCATCAGCGCCGGCAACATCTTCAGCTTTTGCGGTGGCTTCGTCATCAGAACCACCATCGTCTTCAATCTCGGCTTGAGACAAATCTTCACCTGATTCTTCAACTTCTTTAATGAGCTCGGGTTCTGGTATAACCGGAGGTGGAGAAGCAGGTGCTACCACTTTGGGTGGCACAGTGACTGGTTTCGAGACCTCAGATTGAGGTTTTTCGGTAGATGTAGAGGATAAACCTGGAGGGTTCATTTTCTTCTTCTTTATGGGAGTTGTCTTGACAGTAGGTGAAGAAGTTTGAAGTTTCTTTAAAGCAATACCACCACCGAGTCTTCACCATTATTGAGTGTAAAATCTGAAACTCAAGGCAAAAATAAGAAGAGAGAAAGAAAAAGAAGAAATGGCTAAAGCAGAGGCAAAAAGAGTGAGCGTGAGTGAGAGAAAAATTAGGTTAAAAATTAACTCATTCAATTAGGCCACAATTATAGAACCAATCAGCCATCAAATTTGGAAATTCAAAATTCAAATCAAAATTTTTGGTGATTTCCCAAACACAAAATTAGGAAACTGATTGACTAGAATAAAACAAGAAAGTTTTTGATATGTTACAACAAGTGAAGTAATCAGATTGCAAACTTTGCAAAAATGAAAAATAATTTTCCCTTTTTTTTTATTATTTAAATAAAAAAAATTGGCACACATAAAAATAACACAATTTCAGCCAATTTATTTCCATAAACTCAAGATATAATTTTGATAAAAAGAGGATAAGGAAGAAGATTATATCAATTTTATTCCTAAAACAAAAAAGATTTTAAAATTATAATAAATTGTTAAAATTTTGACAAATAAATCTCCTTATTTATAAAATCAAGATGAATAAACTGGATCAAAAACTAACTGACTTACCCTTTATAATTTTCTCAAAATTCCTAGCTTCTTTTATTTTTTATTTTTTATTTTACGCAATAGGTAGTGTTTTTTTCTTATATTATATATATATATTTATATATATATATTTACTGCCTTTATTTTAAGTACCCATGATAGTAGTTTTCACACTATCTCTGAGGTAGCCCTTTTTCGTGGTAGATTATCCTTTCCATATTGGTGAGACAAAGTCCCAAATTACTCAAGGACGGCTTTCACACTTCAGAGTAAGTAGCTCTTTCTATTCATGGGACCTATTACATAGCTAGGTTTCAAGAGATCATTAAAACAAAGTTGGTCAGCTAAAAATCGATCCAAAAAATTCATCAATATTTAAGAATTTGGAGATTTCAATTTCAAAATAACAACAATTCAAAATAATTAAACAATCTAGTTTATAACAAAAATTAAAAAGACGTTATCTAAACTCCTTATACACTCTTTATCTCTATCAACATCTTTTTATTCAAAAGAAATATTGTTGGCTAAAACTGAAAAACACAACAAATTTAAACACAAAAAATTCCTAAGGCTTGCCTCAAGGAATTAAATTTTACAAAATTGAGGGCTTTGGTAAAAATGTCTACAATCTGCTTTTCAGTCTCAACATGTTCTAAAATGATTGTTTTGTTCTCAATCAATTCCCTTATAAAATGATGACAGATGTCTATATGCTTTGTCCTAGAATGTTGCACTGGGTTTTTTGAAATGTTTATTACACTTGCATTATCACAAAACACAGTCATAACATCTATATCAAAGCCATAGTCAGCAAGCATCTGTTTCATCCAGAGAAGTTGTGTACAACAACTTCCAACAGTAATGTACTCTGTCTTAGCAATTGACAGAGAAATCGAATTCTATTTTTTGCTGTGCCATGAAACCAAGTTGTTTCCAAGGTAGAAAAAACCATCACTTGTACTCTTTCTGTCATCTGCATTACCTGCCCAGTCCGCATCACTATACCATGCAAGATTCACATTAGTATCCCTAGAATACCAAATACCATAATCAAGAGTACCACTCATATAGCAAATAATTCTCTTAACAGCAATAATATGAGATTCCTTAGGATTACTCTGGTATCTTGCATACACATCAATACTGTAACTAATATTAGGACGACTAGTAGTATGGTAAAGAAGACTACCTATCATGCTTCTGTACATTGTTGGATCAACACTTACCCTTCCTTCATCTTTTATCAATTTCAGCATTGTGTTCATAGGGGTGCGAAATTGTCTGGCTTTTTCAGGATCAAACTTAGAAACAAGGTTCTTGGCATACTTGGTTTGAGAAATGAAAATGCCATCCTCAAGCTGTTTAACCTGCAAACCCAAAAAAAATATGAGCTCTCGAACCATGCTCATCTCGAATTCTTTTTTCATTTTATTGACAAACTCCTGCACTTTAGAGTTAGAAGTAGAGCCAAACACTATATCATCAACATATACTTGAGCAATTATAATACCAGAATCAAAGTGTTTGATAAAAAGTATTTTGTCCACTCCCTCTCTCTTGTAATCTCTTTCAATCAAGAAAATTGTCAATCTCTCATACCATGCCCTAGGAGCTTTTTTTATCCCATATAATGCCTTTTTTAATTTGAAAACATGAGTAGGCAAATGTGGGTCTTCAAACCTTTGGGTTGTTCAACATAGGCTTCTTTATTCAAAATACCATTCAGAAAAGCATTTTTAACATCCATATGGTATAATTTGAAACCTATGACACAAGCTATTGCAAGAAGTAACCTGATAGACTCTAATCTAACCACTGGAGCAAAAGTTTCATCAAAGTCAATGCCCTCAATTTGAGTATATCCTTGGGCAACCAATCTTGCTTTATTTCTCACAATGTTACCAAATTCATCAGACTTATTTTTAAAAATCAATTTGGTACCAATGACATTTATATGATTAGGTCTAGGAACAAAAGTCTAAACATCATTACGAGAAAATTGTTCTAACCCTTCTTGCATAGCCTTTACCCAAAACTCATCAAGTAGAGCCTCTTTGACATTCTTAGGCTCAACCATAGAAACAAAGCAAACATATTAAGCAAGATTTATGTACCTTTTTCTTGTGACCATGGTATCATCAAGCTTACCAAGAATGAGATCTGTTGGATGATTTTTCTTCACTCTGAAGGATGATTCTTTTCTAGAAAGATTTTCAAGAGACTCATCATCCTTCATAGATAATTCAAGAATTTCTGGATTGGAAGAAACTGCCTGCGATTCTTCTGTTGTAACATCAGATTTCTCAGTAGATTTAGTTGTTGCAACAATTGATTCCGTTGAATCAATAGTTTCATCAGTAAAATTGTTTATAATGTATTTCTTTGAAAATTCAGAAAAATCACTACAGTCATCAAAAACTATATTAGCAGACTCCATAATGGTTTGGCTTCTCATGTTATACACACGATATGCCCTACTATTATTAGAGTAACTGAGAAACACACCAATATCACTTTTTGCATCAAACTTACCCAAGTGTTCACGATCATTTAAAATATAACATGTGCTACCAAAGATATGAAAGTAACTTACATTAGGTTTCTTTCCTTTCAAGATCTCATATGGTGTCATTTTTGTACCTGGTCTCAAATAAACACGATTTATGATATGACATACTGTGTTTATTGCTTCAGCCCAGAACTTCTTTGGTAATCTCTTGCTTTTTAGCATCACACGGGCCATTTCGTGCAAGGTATAATTTTTTCTTTCCACAACACCATTTTGTTGTGGTGTTTTAGGAGAAGAAATCTCATGAGCAATACCATGATCATCACAAAACTTAGTGAAAAAAGAATTCTTAATTCCTTTCCATGATCACTTTTTATTCTCACAATCTTGCCAGTGTTACAATTTTTCTTATTTCTTAGTTTCAAACACAAACTCTTAAAAACAGCAAAAGTATTGGATTTTTCTCTCAAAAACGCAACTCAGGTAAACCTAGAAAAATCATCAACATAAACAAAGATGCAATATTTACCTACCACACTTGTTGTTTGTATAGGACCCATCAGATCCATATGTAACAATTCCAATACCTTTGATGTTGAAATCTATTGAATCACCTTGTGTGTGGATCTGTTGCTTGCCATATTGACATGGTCCACACACTTTAGAAGATTGTTTACCAAGAGATGATAAACCACGAACAGCACCAATACTTCCCAGTTTTCTTAGTGCTTTGAAATTCAAGTGACCAAGTGTTTCATGCCACAAATCAGAATTATTCAAAGAAGTTTTGTGACATGTGTGTGTACTACGAGAGATAAGATAACAATTATCCAAAGATCTGAAACCTTCCAACACACACTTACCTGAAATGTCCAAGACTTGACACCTTTCATTAGTGAATTGCACGTTCAAATTTAAGTCACATTTTTTACTTATGCTAATCAAATTAGTCTTCAAACCTTCTACATGCATCACCATCTTCAGTTTCAGAAAACCATCAATGTTGAGAGTTCCAATGCCGAGAACTCTCCCCTTCACACCATCACCAAATGTCACCATACCTTCAGTGATAATCTTATAGTTTGTCATGATAGACTTGTTACCTGTCATATGCCTGGAACAACCACTATCAAAATACCACGAGTTAGTAGCACCAGTTCTTAGACAAGTAAAAGAAGCAAAACAATTAAGGTCAGACTTTCTTACCCATATCTTTCTAGCATTATTTTTTAAATCAATTTTCAGTTTTGGAGTTTTTCTTTGAGAAGAATCCAAAAATGACTTTTTAAAATAATTAAGTAAACTCATCATGGTAAAACATCTAGGTCGAATATGACCTCTAACACCATAAAAATGACAAATGGGTATGAATCTCTTACCTTTGCTTATTATGAATGATGTTGCAACAGGTTTGCTGTATTTACCTACTGGTGATACAAAACCAAGGCCATTTCTGAATGTTGAATGAGATCTTGTTGTTGCAATAAGTGATGTGTTGACGGGTGCATAAATTTTCTTTGAACTTGTTGTTGCAACAACAGGTGTTCTGGCAAGAGAAACTGATTCTTTCACAAAAACAGTTTTTGTTCCTAAACACTCATCTTTAAAACCAAGTCCAGTAACATCACCAGAAAACTTACTAGAAGTCAAAATATAATCTAATTGAGATGAACCCGAATTAAGCATTTTGAGAGATTTCATTGTTATATTAAGTTCCATAGAAACCTCTATTAATCTTCTTTCTTTTCATCAACAGTTAATTCTAGTTCTTGAATTCTTTTAAAAGAATTTTCTATATACTCAACCAAAAGAGAATTAGTTTTTACGAGACCATGGTTTTCAGCACAAATACGTTCCCATTGAGCATATAGTTTTTTGTATGCATTGCCAAGTGAATCTTCATCAGTATCCGAATCAGATTCGGATTCAGTTAAAGGCAATTCTTTGTCATCAACTTCCGAGATTGTTTAACAAACAACTAATTTTTCCTGCACATGACAAAGATTACTCAGAATAAATGAACTAACAAAAGCAACATGATTACTTACATTGTTGTCACATTCTGGGTTACCTTCAGATTCTTCATCACTCTAAGTTGATGCGAAGGATTTAGGCTTCTTTTTCGAAGTGTTTGCATATTCAGATTGTGTATGCCCAAATCCTTGGCATTCTTTACACTGCACACCTTTCTTGTTAGAAGAATTAGGAGATTTAGAGGAGTTCTTACCTAATTTGGAAGATGATGAAATAGATCCAGAGTTCTTGCCTACTTTCCTTAAGATTTTTTTAAAATTTTTTGTAAGTAAAGCAAGTTCATCGCCATCTTCTTCCTCATTTGTCACTCCAACATTTTCTTGTGAGGATTTAAGAGCAATGGATTTCTCTTTCTTTCTAACCGTTATATTCATTTCAAATGCTCGAAGAGAACTCATCAAATCTTGAACCTTCATGATGTCTAGATTTTTGCTCTCTTTAATTGCAACAATCTTGGGTTGAAAACAATCAGGAAGAGACCTAACAATTTTTCTTACTAGAACAACTTCAGGATTCTTTTCACCAAGAGCAAACGATTCATTAGCAATATCACACAGTTTTGTATAATATTGAGACAAAGATTCGTTTTCTTCCATACGTATTGCTCAAATCTAGTTGTAAGAGATGTAAGTTTATTACACTTTACATCACCTGAGCTTTAAAATGAGTTTGAAGGATTTCCCACATTTCCTTGGCAGTTTCACATGAAGAAATCAACTTGATTTCCTCTATATCACATTCATTGAAAATGGCATGTAGAGCTTTAGTGTTGTAACTTGCCAGCAAATCGTCCTGAGGTGACCAATCAATCTCGGATTTCAATGAGGTTGTTCCATCATTAGCTCTGACAGTAGGAGGAGACCAACCTGTGAGATAGACCTCCAGGCTTTAATGTCAAGTGCTCTAATGAATGCTCTCATCTTGGACTTCTAATAAGGGTAGTTGGTTCCATCTAGCAATGGTGGACGAGAAATTGATCCTCCTTCATTGAGAAGAGACATAATAACCAAAAACAGATAAGAAAATCCCAAAATCTCACTAAAAATTAAGTGACTCTACTCTGATACCAATTGAAAGATCTGTATTAGATATCACCAAATGATTAAATAATTGATTAATTTTGTTGTAACACATGTATGAAAAGTTGTTGCAACAACAAGTGCATATGTTGCAACAAGAACAAAAAAATAAAGAATGAACACAAGACGTTTTTAACGTGGTTCGGACCTCTCCTACTCCATAAAGCCACGCCTAGAGATTAAACAAATTAGTAAAGTATAAAAATTAAAAACACCAATTGACTAATGTATTAAAAGACTCTTTCTTTTCAATTGCCGCAATGGGTCATAACGACTTCACTAATCTTATTTAGCGAGCTACCCTCATCTTGTTGATCCTTTACACATGAACTCCCTTCACGGGTCTGGATCTGTCTCCTCCCGAAGACGTATTGTTATTCCTCCTGAAGAACAAGATGCTCTCAAACAAAGTACCTAGAAAACCCTAAAGCTCTCTAAGTCACTCAATGGCCATAGAACATTCTTTATGCCTTATAAACAAAAGCTCTCTCTAAGTATATTTCTCTTAATAAAGTGTATAAATAATTCCTTTGAGTAGTAGAGCTTTTATAGGTGAATTCCAGCCCCCTTGGTCGTCCATTGTAGTGTGAATAAGCTAAAATCAAATAAGGAAAGAGTTAATAACAAAATCAAAGTCTTTCCATAAATGTTGTAATCTGCCAGAAAGTTGTTGCAACAACTTTCTGAACAATTACTAGGAAAATATCCAGATTCATGATTGCTCCTTTGATTTGGCTTGGACACGTTTTAGACAGCTGAAAATCTTCATTTAACCTGCCAAAGATTGATAATTAACTTAAAAAATCATATCTCAATTAATATCTATCAAAAGCCAAGATTTAAGAAAATTAACCAATCTTTCCTTAAATATTCAGAATTATTGCAACAGATCAGAAAATCTGATCACAACAACTCATCAAATTAAATCAATTAACTAAAGGAAACTTAATTAATTGATGAGTAAATTTCTAGCAATAATTAAGGATGAATATCGCTATGAATTCTCTTCAGAAACCTGTCCAAATTCATTGATTAAAAAGATGCAATCAAATATCAATCAAGGAGAAAAAAGAATGAGGAAATAATCAATGATATATATGGTAAATATAAAAGGAATTGATTGAAAATTAATAGGAAAAATATCCTATACAGCTATACACGAAATTCTATTTATATTTTACCTATATTATCACTAGAATAATCAAATATGGAAACAAAACACGTTTGGGCACATTTTAGAAGGTTTCCATATAAAGAAAAATGCAAGTTTCAGTTGTTGTAAAACCAATACTTGTTGTAACAATATCAGACTTGTAGTAACAACATCTTCTTCTTTTTATCAACTTGAGTTTTCAAAACTTTGCCACTTAGAATACCAAACTTTTGGACCTAATAGAACATTTCGAGATTTCAGAGATACTTGCATGGTTTTTGATTCGATACAAAAATCATACTTTGTCGTTTATATCTTTAGTACTTGATTTGTATTTTGCTATTCTTTTTCTTATTTTGTTTTGCTTGAGGACAAAAAAATATTCGAGTTTGAGGGTATTTGATGAGTGATTAATTCACTCACAAATCAAGTATTATTCAACTCAAATAATTAAAAGTTCTCAAATATTTTTGTCCATTTGATGTGTTTGTACTTTGTTTTTATAGTTATTATGAATAAATGACAACCAAGAGAAATTGATAACAAATATTGATGATTTGAGATGATAGTTGAGTCTGATACGAATGCAATACAATGAAAATCAGGCAAAACAGAGCTAAAATGAAGAAATAGCGCCCCTGGGAAGAAACGTTGTCATATTGAGTTCTAGAGGTTAGAGCACCACAACACTTGCCAGGGAGTACCACAGTGCTACACTGTATTCGGAAGCATGTTTTTAACGAGTTTTTAGAGCTAATTAGGACATTGATGCCATCTAATTGTATGGTTGACATTCTACCTGGCTTAGGTCATCTTGAATCCCTTTAAATACATCCTTAAGTCTCCATTTCAAGTGTTGAGATTTAGAAGAGAAAACATAACAAAGAGGGCTCAAAATTTCAAGAGAAGAAGGAGCTTAGAGCAAAAATCTTGGAGATGATGATTGAGAATGTGGCTTAAAGAGATTAAAGCTTGAAGTTCTATCTCTATAATGAGTTTTTCTCATCCTATTTTTTACCTTAATTTGATTACTGAATATGTCTGGATATATGAAATTCTTATTGAAATTAGTATTAGATTCTCCTATGTTAAATTAATTGTTATATGCTTGGGGTTTGATGTAACTTAAGCTTTGATTCTATGTCTTGATTTCTAACATGTTCTTTGATATTATTCTTGAATTTATTTATTCTATTCCAGGTTTAGTGATTCTCAACTAATTAGCTACCAGTTGGATGATTCGGATTCTAGAATTTGGCACTTGAGAAAGGGAATTTTAGAAACAATTACAGGATAGTATAACCTAGGATTTCGTAGAATTTGAGAGAACTTGTAGTCCCTTTGAAGCCATGATCAAAGAACCATTGAACATAATGGATTCTTAATTTCTAGGTTAGGAATAGAGATATTAGAACCAAGATTTAGAAGTGATTTCACTCGGCACTCGAAAGAAGGAGTAGAAATATCTTTGAGTTCTTGGCTTATAAACTAGGAATAATTGATTAAAATGCAATTGGTGATCAAAAAAATATAGTTGATAGTTAGGTGAATTCAATCCTCTGGTACATTTATGCATAGAGTTTTCATATTTTATTTTTGTATTTATATTTATCTTTGTATTTATTTAAGTTATATATTGTTACACTATAATGCATAAACATAAAATAACAACAAGTGCATGGGTCGTATACAAGTAATAAAGTAATAAGAGAGTTGTCGATCCCACAAGGAATTGAGTGTTAAATTATCACTAATACTGGAATTATGGTGACTTAACTTTATCTAGGCAATCAAACTAAATGAATTTATAATTGAGCAAATACAAATATAAATATAAATATAAATACAAAAGTAAAATATTGAGATCTCTATGCACAAATATTTTAGGGGACTGAATTCACCTAACTATCAATAATGTCTTTTGATCACCAATTTCTTCCAAATCTATTATTCTTAGTTTATAAGCCAAGAACCCAAAGATATTTCTACTCCCTCTCTCAAGTGCCAAGTGAAATCATTCCTAAATCCCGATTCTAATATCTCTATTTCAAACCTAGTATTTAAGAATTCATTATGTTAAATGGTTCTTTGATCATGGCTTCAAAGGAATTATAGGTTCTCTCAAACTCTACAAATCCTAGGTTATACTATCCTATGGTTGTTTCTAAAATTCCCTTTCTCAAGTGTTAAATTCTAGAAGTCAAATCCTCTAACTAATAGCTAATTAGTTGAAAAGCGTTAAGTATGGAATAGCATAAATAAATTCAAAAACAATATCAAAAAACATATTATAAATCAAGACATAGAATCAAAGTTTAAGTTACATCAAACCCAAGAATATATCATTTAATTCAATAAAGGAGAATCTAACACTAATCTCAACAAGAATTTTATATATCTAAACATATCCAATAATCAAGTATAATATAAAATTCAAATGAGACTAGGGTGAGAAAAAGGATGAGAAAAATCCTTTTGTAGAGGTGGAATTTCAAGTCTTCAATTCTTCAAGCAATTCTCTCAAACTTCCTCTCTAAATTTTAGCTCCAAAGTACTCATCTCTCTATGATTTTTTAGCTCTCAAGTGTGTATTTTCTTTTCAACTCTTTACACTTGAAATTAAGGCTTAAGGATGTATTTAAAGGGCTCTAAGTTGACCTAGGCCGGATGGAATGTCAACCATATGATTAAATGGCATCAATGGTCCCGATTGGCTCTAAAAACTCATTAAAAATGCACTTCTAGATGTTGTGTAGCGCCGCAGCACTCTAAACTCTAGAACTCAATTTCCTAGGCAGCGTTGTGGTGCTACTATTATAGTGTTGTAGTGCTCCCGGCTCTGGAACTCAACACAACAGCTTTTCTATGATGCCTTCAAGCTTGGCTATGTATGGAAGTATTTGGCATGCACGCTCAACTTGACTCAGCACCAACACATGAGATTGGTGGGCTTGAATGAATAGTGCTAGCAATGATGGAGGAGATATTGGCCATATAGGATCGTTATAGATATGATCTTTGATGAATAGTGGCAGCATGATGATTTGGATCTCAAAGGGTGAAGATTCACAAGTGTTGTCTTATGATTCCTCCTCCTCGGTCCACTTTTGATTCTCCTCCTCACTTGAGTCCTCATCATCAAATAATCCCAAGCTCCTTCTGCTTGTGCTCGGCTCCTCACAGTGGCTTTCATCATTATTTGTGATATGTGAATCAATCATAGTCATTGCCCTTGTCATGGCCTCAAGGGAGTCATAAAAAGACTCAAATTTTGAATTATAAATGGTCTCTATTCTCTCTCACTCCTCATGGAGAAGTCTTGTCTCCTCCAAAAATTATGTAAAAAGATATGCAAGGTCGGGAGAAGGCTCTTCTTGATGCGGAGTATCACACCGTGGCACTAAAATATTATAATTATCTCCTAAACTGAGGTGGATTGGTAGATAATTCCAACTTCGATAGTCAAATTCGGCCATGTCTTCCAATAACCAATAAACTTCATTAATGGATACTTGATAGATAGAGGTGGTACCGTTTTCTCATTCTACCTGTATTCTTATTTCATGCCAAAGGTTGTTGAGAAAATTTTGTATTTGATATCCTCGGGATAAATCATGATCCGTGCACAATGTGAGCAACTTCTTGTATCTCCACTATACACAATAAAATAGCTCCAGGTCTCATTGAGAAAATCACAAGAGGACTTGTTGATCTAAAATCTCTAAGTACCTCACAAAAAGACATTTAAAAATAAAAATTAAAAATGAAAATAAATACCTAAATTAAAATCAAGTAAGTTACTCCTGATATTAATAACAATTTAAAATACCAATTATTTGGCAATGGCACCAAAAAGTTATTACACTATAATGCATATACGTAAAATAATCACAAGTACACGGGTCACATACAAGTAATAAAGTGATAAGAGAGTTGTTGATCTCACGATGAATTGAGTGTTAAATTGTCGCTAATACCGGAATTATCGTGACTTAACTTTATCTAGGTAACCAAATTAAATGAATTTGTAACTGAGTAAATATAAATATAAATATAAATACAAAAATAAAATATAGAGAGTTCTATGCACAAATATTCTAGGGGATTAAATTCACCTAACCATCAATTATGTCTTTTAATCACCAATTTCATCCTAATCAATTATTTTTAGTTTATAAGACAAGAACTCAAAGATATTTCTACTCTCTCTCTCGAGTGCCGAGTGAAATTTTTCCTGAATCTCGGTTCTAATATCTCTATTCCGAACTCAGAATTCATTACGTTCAATAGTTCTTTGATCATGGCTTCAAAGGAATTATAGGTTCTCTCAAGCTCTATAAATCCTAGGTTATGGTTGTTTCTAAAGTTCCCTTTCTCAAGTACCAAATTCTAGAAACTAAATCATCCAATAAGTAGCTAATTAGTTGAGAAGTATTAAGCATGCAATAGCATAAATAAATTCAAGAACAATGTCAAAGAACATATTAGAAATCAAGACATAAAATCCAAGTTTAAGTTATATCAAATCCCAAACATATATCATTTAATTCAACATACGAGAATCTAATACTAATCTCAACAAGAATTTCATATATCTAAACATATTCAATAATGAAATATAATACAAAATTCAAATGAGACTAGGGTGAAAAAAAGAATGAGAAAAACTTTTCTATAGAGGTAGAACTTCAAGCCTTCAATTCTTCAAGCAACTCTCTCAAGCTTCCTCTTCAAATTTTAGCTCCAAAACACTCCTCTTTCTATGATTTTTGAGCTCTCAAGTTTGTGTTTTCTCTTCAACTCTCCACACTTGAAATGGAGGCTTAAGAATATATTTAAGGGGCTCCAAGATGACCTAGGCTGGATAAAATGTCAACCATACAATCAGATAGCATCAATGGTCTAGATTGGCTCTAAAAATTCGCTAAAAACATGTTTCTGAATGTTGTGTAGCACCACGATGCTCCCTGGTAAGCGACGTAGTGCTTTAAACTCTGGAACTCAGTTTTCTAAGTAATGTCACGGCAATACTATTACAGTGCTACGGCACTCTCGGCTTTGGAACTCAGTTCGACAGCTTTTCTTCTTAGGGGCGTCATTTTTTCATTTTAGCTCCATTTTGCCTGATTTTCATTACATTGCATTCATATCGAACTTAACTTTCATTTCAAATGGTTGAAATATCAATATTTATCACTAATTATTTTTATTCTCATTTATTCATAAGAACTACAAAAATAAAGTAAAAACACATCAAACGGACAAAAGTAATTGAGAACTTATAAGTATTTGAGTTGAAAGATACTTGATTTATGAATGAATTAATCACTCATCGTATATTCATTTACTCTGGTTGCCTAGATAAAGTTAAGTCACGATAATTTTGGTACTTCACTTTAATTTTAATACCTGATTCTTTGTGGGATTAGTAACTCAATATTTATCATTTTATTACTTGTTTACGACCCTCGCACTTGCGGTTATTTTATGTATATGTATTTAGCATAATAAAATATATATATATATATATATATATATATAACTTTGCTGATTTTTCTTTTTAAATTTTTTTATCGTATTTTGTTTCTTGTTTATACTTGAATTGCTAGAGACTAGTAATAAACAGGTTGGGGGTTCTGCTAAATGCATGAAAATGCATTTTGGACAATAGATAATTAATGGCTTTTTTTAATATTCTAATACTTTTGGTAGCATTTTAGTATGATTATTTTGCACATATAAATTTTGATGTTTTTATTTTTCTTATGTTAATAGCCCACCAAAACAAGCATATTTGTACATGGCCTAAGCACCTATGCCAGTCGAATAGCACGCTGGGAGAAAGAATTGTTAGAGTGCAGCTAGGTCGGCGGGTGGTTTTCCTAAAAAGGTGGAGAGATCTACGCTTTTGATTTGAGCTTCGACATACTCAGCACCTTCATTGCTACATTCAATGGTAGTTGTGCTGTTACTATTGATTCTTTTGAAAATTGGGTAGAAGTGAGTAAAGGAGTTTGATAGCGACTTCTTAAGCTATTGTGACATTGTAATAATGTCATGACTATTCTTGAGGTAGAAATAAACCATGTTGACATAAACCGGAGGTTGAAGTTGGTCCAAGAAAGAGATATTGTAGCTTTTGAGGTGGGAAAGAGCTGGAGAGCATGGTTTTATGATTTCTTTTGTGATCATCTAGACCAGCTTCTTCGTCTCTATTACCGTACCTAAATTTTGCTGGACAAATTGTATCTTTACTCCTTGAACTTGTTAGGAGATCGGCTTTGCGAAAGCGATGACACACAGCTAAAATACGAGTTAAGAAAATTTAGGTAAAATGAAAAAAATAAGGCATACAAAAGAATTAACGTGGTTCATCCAATTTAAGCTACGTCCATGGATAAGGCTGTGAAAAATTTCACTATGAAAAGGAGATTATAACTTAGTTCTCTCTAAATACAAGAAGAGAATAAATGAACATCTCTCTCTTGAAATAGGAGAAAACACTCTCTCTAAACAATTTAGGAGAAAATAAGTAGGACACTAAGAGGAATTTATAGGCTTGAATTCTCTTTTAGAAAGGAAGAGGATTTAGAATGGGATGTAAAACAAGTAATGAAGCCCTCCGTATTTATAAAACTTAAAAGGTGATGTGAACATCATCTTTTACTATTGCTATTACGGCTGCTCCTTTCACTATTGCTATTACGGCTACCCTTTTTACTATTCCTATTACAGCTTTCCTTTTTACTATTCGTATTACAGCTGTCTTTTCACTGTTCCTATTGCGGCTGGTTAGTGAGCTGTAATTGTTGATTTGTTCAATATTCTCCCACTTGAAGATTTGATTTTAATCATGTCTTCACACTTGATGAATCTCTCTTTTCTTTCCTTGTCAGTTCTTCATGCTGCTTATATTTCTGCTAGGCCATATAAGGATCTATACCATTGGAACTTGTCAGTGTTGATTAGTTTGGTTAAAGCATCTGCTAGGTTCTCCTTTGTGTGAATCTTCTTCATGTCCACACTTCCATCTTCTACTACTTCTCGAACAAAGTGATGTTGAACGCCAATGTGCTTTGTCCTGGAATGAAAGGTTGGATTCCTTGCAATGTACAAGGCACTCTGACTATCACAAAATAGAGAAATCTTTTCTTGTTTGCACCCGAGCTCTTCTAATAACCTTTGAATCCAAATAGCCTCTTTACAAGCTTGTGTAGCTGCCATGTATTCCGCTTCTATTATAGATAAAGCCATAATAGTTTGTAGTTTCGAAACCCAGCTTACAACTCCTTTTGCAAGAGTAAACACATAGCCTGTAGTAGATTTTCATTTGTCAAGATCACAAAATCTAAATCAACATATCCTCGGACAGTAAATTCTGATCCTCTATAACATAATGCAGCATCTGAGGTTCCTTTGATGTATCTCAGAATTCTCTTTACAGCATTCCAATGCTCTCCAACATGATTCACCATATATCGACTAACCGCTCCCATTGCTTGTGCAATGTCTGGTCTTGTACATATCATAGTAAACATTAGGCTTCCCACTGCTGATATATACGGTACTCGAGATATCTCCATTCTCTCTGTTTCATTGCTAGGACACATCCCAGAGGATAACTTGAAGTTAACAGGAAGTGGGGTAGAAATTGACTTGCAATCTTGCATATTGAAGTGGCATAAGATTTTCTTCAAATAATTCTTTTGAGAAAGCCGAATCTTCCTGTTACCTCTATCTCGGTGAATTTGCATCCCTAGAATCTTGTTTGCTAGTCCCAAGTCCTTCATATCAAATTCCCTAGCTAACTGTGCCTTCAATTCTTGGATTCTACTTTTGTTAGGGCCCACTACCAATATGTCATCCACGTACAATAATAAGATAATGAAGTCATTATCTTCATCAAACCTCTTGAAGTATGTGCAGTAGTCTGAACTGAGTCTGTTGTACCCAAGACTTGTGATGAAGGAATCAAATCTCTTGTACCAACACCTCGGTGCCTGTTTGAGACCGTATAGAGATTTGTTCAACCTGCAAACCAAGTTCTCCTTGCCTATTTCAGCAAAACCTTCTGGTTGGAGTATATAAATCTCTTCTTCAAGTTCTCCATGAAGAAAAGTAGTTTTCACATCTAGCTGCTCTAGATGTAGGTCAAAAGTAGCACACATCGCCAAAACCACTCTAACTGTTGTCAGTTGAACTACAAGTGAAAATATCTCATTGAAGTCAATACCTTCTTTTTGAGCATATCCTTTTACCAACAATCTCGCATGATACCGCTCCACTTGATCATTGCTATCATGCTTGATCTTGTAGACCCATTTGTTGCCAATAGCCTTCCTTCTTTGTGGTAGCGTAACAAGATCCCATGTCTTGTTCTTGTGAAGGGCTTCAATCTCTTCTTGCATTACTGTCATCCATAGAGATATATTCGGGCTTTTGGTAGCTTCATGGAAAGTTGTTGGCTTTTCATCCTCTGTTAGAAGACAGTATGCAATATTGCTCTCAGTGATATAATCCAAGTATCATTCCGGTGCTCTTCTCTCACGAGTTGACCGACGAATTTCAGAATCCTCTTCCTCGACTGGTTCTTCTACTTTGTATTCTAGTGCTACTTCAGAAGAATCTGAATCTTCAGTATTCTTTTATACCTGAACTGTAGTAGTTTCTGGTCTGCTATCATCTCCCTTCTTTTGCAGTTTATTCTCTACAAATATCACATCTCTGCTGTTGACAACCTTATGGGTGGTAGGATCCCATATGCGATATCCCTTGACTCCATCAGCATATCCCAAAAGTACACACCTTCTGGACTTTGAATCAAGTTTTGTGATTTCTTGAGCGTTGTGCATCACGTACACAGGACATCCAAATATATGTAAACGAGAATAATCAGCTGGCTTACCAGTCCACATCTCCATCGGTGTCTTCAGATCAATCACTGTTGATGGAGATCGATTAATCATATAACAGGCGGTTTTGACTGCTTCTGCCCAAAATGTCTTGGGTAGAACTGTAGCTTTCAACATTGCTCTTATTTTTTCCAACAAACTTCTGTTCATCCGCTCTGCCACTCTATTTTGTCGAGGAGTGTATGCCATTGTGAATTACCTCTTGATACCTTTTTGTGGACAAAAGATATCAAATTCATTGCTTGTATATTCTCCTCCATTGTCCATTCTTAAACACTTGATCTTTTTTCCAGATTCAAGCTCTATCTGTACTTTGAATATTTTGAAGACTGAAAACACATCTACCTTCTTCTTGATAGGATACACCTAATATCTTCTAGAGTGATCATCAATAAAAGATACAAAGTATCTAGCTCCTCCTAGGGACATTACCGGTGCTTGCCAAACATCAAAGTGAACCAAGTCTAGAACTTTTTTACTTATAGAACTGGATGTGCTAAACTTTAATCTATGTTGCTTGCTTGTGACACAATGCTCACAAAAGGGTAAAGATACCTTTGTGAGACCAGGAAGCAACCTCCGTTCAGAGAGAATCTTCAAGCTCGTTCCGACATATGGCCAAGCTTACGATGCCACATCATCGTTGATTCTTCCCCGGAATTTGTTGAAGCAACTGATGCCTCAGCTTCCATCAGTGTATCTCCTTTAAGCATGTATAGATTCACTGCAATTTTCTCCGCCTTCATTACTACAAGTGCGCCCTTCATAATCTTCATGATCCCATTCTCGACATGAGTTTTGCAACCAAGGTTATCTAATTGTCCCAAAGACAATAGATTTTTCTTCAGGCCCTTCACATATCGTACCTCTTGAATAGTATGAATAGTGCCATCGCACATCTTTATCTTGATAGTACCAATCTCAGCAATCTCTAAGGCATGATCGTTACTCATGAATACAGATCCTTCAGAGACAGGTTCATATATATGAAACCATTCTCTGTGAGAAGTCATATGCCATGTTGCTCCCGAATCCACTAACCAAACATCAGTGAGCTGCCGTCTGTCCTTAAAAATTGTTGCTACTTCATTATACAGGATTTCTCCATCATCTAAAGTATTTGCAACATTCCCCTGAGCATTTGATGACTCGGGATCCTTCTCTCTGGAATCTCTATTCTTCTTGAGTTGCAAACACTCCCTTTTGATGTGCCCTTTCTTGCCACAGTGATAACACTTGATATTCTTCTTACTTCTTGACTTTGATCTACCATGACTCTGACTCCTACTAGGGCCAAGTTTCTATTGATCTCCCTCTCATTGTCAAAGCCTCTACTTGCTATGAACATGTTAATCTGTCTTCATTGTTCTTACGCCGATTTTCTTCTTCGAGAATAGCAGTCGTAAGATCGTTGAAAACTAGAGTTGTAGTATTACTGGCCACATTTATGATGAGTTGATCATACGAATCAGGTAGACTCTGAAGTAAGATTTCTGCACATTCATTATCCTCTATTTTATGCTCCATTGTTGTGAGCTGTGAGAATAAAGTGTTGAGAGTGTTGATGTGGTCGATCACCATTGTTAATTCCGTCATCCGAAGGGTATAAAGCCTTCTCTCCAAAAAAATTTTGTTGTAAAGCGACTTGGCCTGATACAACTTTATCAGTGTATTCCATATCTCCTTAGCTGACTTCTTCTCCTCAATGCTCAACAGAACTCCATCTGCAAGCGCCAGATGTAAGTTAGCGACAACATTGCTATCCATCTCGTCCCACCTTTTATCATCAGTAATCTCAGCAGGTCTTTCCCTAATTGCTACTAGGCAATTATCTTTTCTCAAGATTGCCTTTATCTTCATTTTCCACAAAGAGAAATTGTTCTCATTAAACTTCTCAATATCGAATTTCGCCGCCATTTTTGTTCACCACGATTTGTTCAGTTAGCACCGTTTTACTATATGTGAACAGTACTGTATATATGAATAGTACTGTATATGCAAACAATATCGTATATGTGAATAGTACTATATACGTGAACAGTACTTCAAACAATGGCTCTAATACCATTATTAGGAGACCGGCTTTACAGAAGCGATAACACATAGTTAAAATATGAGTTGAGAAAATTTGGGTAAAATAAAAAAAATAAGGTACACAAAAGAATTAACGTGGTTCACCTAATTTAAGTTACGTTTACGGATAAGACTGTGGAGAATTTCACTATGAAAATGAGATTACAATACATTTCTCTCTAAATACAAGGAGGGAACAAATGAATATCTCTCTCTTGAAATAGAAGAAAACACTCTCTCTAAACAATTTAAAAGAAAACAAGTGGGACACTAAGAGGAATTCATAGGCTTGAATTCTCTCTTAGAAAGCAAGAGGATTTAGAATAGGATGCAAAACAAATGATAAAGCCCTCCGTATTTATAGATTTTAAAAGGTAGTGTGAACACCATCTTTTACTATTGCTATTACGACTGCTCTTTTCACTATTGCTATTGCGACTGTCCTTTTTTCTATTCCTATTGCGGTTGTCCTCTTTACTATTCCTATTGCGGCTTCCCTTTTGACTATTCTTATTGCGGCTATCTTTTCACTGTTCCTATTGCAGTTGGTTGGTGAGCTGCAGAACTATCATCTATACAAGTTTTACCTTTTAAACTATTTTTTTTTATAAGAATTCCCCCCTAAATTATTAGATTGTGCAAAATTTCTCATTTTGTTAGCTTTTGTCTGTAATTCAGACAAAATTATGACGTATCACTCTAAAATAAGGTTAATTAAAATTTTTATCATCGTATTTAATACTTTTACCTCTATACTTTAGATTAGGCACTAAATTCTTCTATTTTTTTCTCACATTCTGGTCTTCTTCTCTAGAAGACTAGCCCTCTATTTTTATTAAAATTAAAAATTAGCTCATTCGTTTATTTTCTATCCATATTTTTGTTTTTTTATTTACAAAGAATTTATTACAAAATCCTCTTTAATATCCTAAATGAGAAGACACGTCACCATTTAACAGAAAGAGTTTTTTTTTTTTTTTTTTCATAATCTAATAGTTCAAGAAATATTTTTACAAAGAGAAATAATTTAAAAAACAAAACTCTGCGTAAGAAATAATACAGGACAAAGATATAATTTGTCCCATTTTGTTTAGTAGACCAGAGTATAGTTCTCGCACTCGAGCGATCTGGTCTCACCTTCTCTGTCCAACCACCAGAATTTTACCTCGACATTCATTATTTTCCCTCAAGCTTTCTATCTTATAACATGAATAAGTTGTTTATGAAAACAAAAAAAATAATAATAAAAGATACAAACATCATCGTCAGGTCTTCTTCCTCCTCTCGCTTCAAAATCAAAGAGTTTGTGTTATTTACGGTACCGCGGCCGTATTTTCCGGCAGCCACACATCTCAGCAATCTTGATATTGAGCCATTTCGAGTCAAAGAAATAAAAAAAAAATCTCCTTTTATGCACTTCTAGGTTCTAAATAAAAGGAAACCTGTTTTCTAAAATTTAAGGCTTAACCCCGATTTTCCTAAATATATTCTCCAACATCGATTTGAAGTCCTCTTAAAGTGATGAGGTCTGGAAATTACCTTGTTTTCTCTATATCATCAATTTTGATATAAATTCCATTTCATGTTTTTATTTTTTTCATCTCTCAGATGCTTTTTCTTCAAAAGAAAAAAAATGATGAGAAATTTGTCTTGATGATGATTGAATCTGTATGATATACATATATAAAAGAAAATAATTAGAAAAAAAAAATTGAAGTGAAACAGGAAGAGCACGAAGACGGAGCAATTTTTTCTTTTTTATTTTATTTTTAATTATTGGAGCAACAAACATCCGTTATATATGGGTTAGTGTGGAGAATTGATGAATTAAATAATTTTAATGAAATGCCACTATATCAGCAAAGAAATTTGACAGAGGATCTCTTTCCAGAAATGAAAAGGCAGAAAAGCACAATAGATTTTTTAATAGAGAGTAGTGTTTAAATTATTTGCATTATTACTTAAAAACTAAAGTAAATTACTTTAGTCCTTTTTAATATTTCACTGTTCATCCCATTGAAAAAATAAATAAAATAAAATAAAATAAAAGATTTCACGATTAAGTTATTGTGTTCCATGGAAATCTAATTTGTCGTAGGCACCAATATGTCAACGCAGGGACGTACACCATACTATAGTTCTTGTTTTGTTTCCTTTTTTATTGGTTTATATATATATATATATATGCATTAATTTTTATTATTTTATCTAATTAAAATTTATGACAAGTATTTTTTCACGTTAAAAGTATGAAAAATTCTAGTACAAAAGGGTAAAATTTACAGTTTTAAATATTTGTCCATAATGTGTACAAGATCACATAATAACATACCTGAAAAGTAGTACAGAAACTCGGTACAAGGTACAATGGATTCATTCAAGTATTTTACTAAATTCCGATAAGAGTTCCAGCCACAATTGCACGGGGAATTGTAACATTCCTTAGCTATATTTCATAGAAATATGCTCACTTATACGTAGAAAAATTAAATAATGTAATATTATTTTCATTAACTTTGCAAAAGTGAAAAATAAACAATAAATTTAAAATTTTTTGTATAGTTCTAAAAACATATGGGATACACTTATTTTACACTACAGTAATATCTACATATTGTACAATATAAAACACAGTATTAATACTATTCACAACTCTCATAGGATCATTATATACACATATATAGTAAAAATATGTATAAAGTTTTTTAAAAAGTCCTTCTTCAGTTCAAAACTGGCATATGAACAATATTGGAGTGGAAACAGCTCAGCCAACATTATTCTTAGTTCCGATCATCTGCATCACCAGAACTAAATGAGCATTGGCTCAGTAAATGGAAATCCATGCATACCTATGAACAATTTGTACATAAAACTTATTAATCTTTATACCCTTAATTTCCTTAAAAAAATATTAATATTCAAATCATATTTGGGCCTCCTTTATATAGTTCCTAACTCAGTGACATAGTAGGTATCCTTTTAATAAATATCATTTGAGACTTCTTCTGTCTTGGAATTAACCTTAAGGGATTTGACCTCCCTTTGGTTTAGCTCACCCTATCTTAGACTTAATCTCAAGAGATTTCACTACATTTACCTACTAGATCAGCAAGATAAGAACCATACTCCTCTTTAAAATCAATAACGTTTAAGGCATAAGACTCTTTATTAAAATCATAGCCTGTAAATAATTATTTTGTGCATATAAACATAACATGCCTTATGAAAATGATATGAACAGTTTTAATATATATATAAATCTCAATATCATAAATACATTAGCTTTAAAATATACAATCATATTCATAGGTTCTTGTGATGCTAAAATAGAATTTCTACTTATTTCATATCCAAAAATAAAATGGAAGGTGAAAGACAATTTCCTTCTCCAAGGATCTTTGATGTACTTATGGCCTATACATGTCAATTAGTTATTTTTATTTTTCATGAAATTATCATTTCAGGTATTACAACACAATTACCAAAACAATTTAATAAAACACAAGTAAAAACACAGGATAATATAAAAGAATATTTCATGTCTGATCTCTAAAAGAAGATATCTATTTTAGTCCTCAACACACTTTCTCTCATATGATACATCCAAGTAGTGAACTTTTCATACTCATGATAATATATAAAATTATCAATAAGCATATAACATATTATTCCTCGGGCACAAATTAGAGTTTCACCGTCAACCTTAAGTCTAGAATTCCTCCTTACTCACACGTATATATATATATATATATATATATATATATATATATAAATCTAGTCACAGATGTAAGCAATATTAATAATACAAGTCAATCAATCACAAACACTAAAATCAATCACTTTAGTAAAAGAATCCTACACTTTAATAAAAGAATCATATCCCAACTACCTTTCATTCTTATTAATGCATAGATCTTCTTTTAGAAAAGTCACAAGGTAAAAGCACTTTATAAGTACGTACATATAATCAACTAAATCCATATAAACTCACCTTAATCAACCACAAAAGATTCATCTAGAGATTATTTCTTCGCTGGAGTCTTAAGAAGCTAATAGTAGAGGTAAGGAATTTAAAGAAAAAGTAAAGTTTGCACATCTAGAAATTTTAAAGTTTAAAAGATGTTAATAAGATCGGTGAAGCTCGTAATACGAAATTAGTCGGTTTCACAATTTAGAGCAAGTTTTTTTTTTTTTAGCTTCACAGTTGACATTAATATAATTAAAAAATAACTTTAATATATAAACATATATACCAAATCACATTAAACACGACATCTGGATATAACTTACATATATATATATATATACATATAAAGAAACACATGTATATTACACTAGTAGTATAATTAAGATCAAAATCACTGCAATTGTAATAATTAGTTTATAACGTTACTTTTTCATTCAAGAACAAAAATACCATTTCAGCAATGGCTAAAGTACTATCAAAATAATTTCACATCTTCATAAGCACATCATATCCTTTTGGACACAAAATGGCCTTTCACTGCAAATATAAATTAAGAAGATTCAGTTAGTCAATTAAACAAATTTTCATAAAAAAAATGCTCCCATTTTGGCATTTAATATTAATTAATTAATTTATTTTCTTTTCTTTTTTTTAAAGATAGATTCTGACTTATTAAAATTAGATGCAAAAATGTTTATTATTAGCCAGATGCACTTGTGAGAATTTTGGGCACTACAATTCTCTCTTCCTTATAAAATTTCGTCCTCGAAATTTAACGTACCGAATAGTTCTTGATATTTGGTTCTCATTTCTTCCTCCCGCTCCCACGTAGCTTCTTCTTCAGTATGGTTTCTCCAAATTACTTTTACTAATGAAACTTTCTTATTTCTCAATTCTTTCTCTTTCTTATCAACGATTTGAACCGGCTTTTCTTCATATGTCAAATCTTGGCTCAGTTCTAGAGGTTCATAGCTTAAAACATGTGTGGGATTTGAAATATACTTTCTTAGCATTGAAATGTGAAAATATTATATACCCATGATAAGTTTGGTGGCAATGCCAATCTGTAGGCCTTACTTCCAATTTTTTCTAAAATTTCAAATGGTACAACGTATCTAGGACTTAGTTTTTCTTTCTTGTCAAACCTCATCACACCTTTCATTGGAGAAACTTTCTACATGATTACCAATATCAAATTCTACATCCCTTCTTCTCTTATCTGCATACTTCTTTTGTCTATCTTGAACTATCTTCATTCTTTCTCAAATTTTTTCCGCAATCTCTGTTGTTTGTTGAACCAGTTCTGGACTAAGTAGTTTTCTTTCTCCAACTTCATCCCAATGAATAGGAGATCTGTATTTTTTTCCATATAAAGCTTGATAAGGAGTCATTCCAATCATTGCTTGATAGCTATTATTATAGGTAAACTCCACTAGGGCTTGATATTTATTCCAGTTCCCTTGAAAATCTAGCACACAAGCTCGGAGTAAATCTCTAAGGTCTAAATCACCTTTTCTGATTGTCCATCAGTTTATAGATAGTTAGCTGTACTAAATGCTAACTTAGTTCCCAAAGCATCATGTAGACTCCTCCAGAAAACTAAAGTGAACTTTGCATCTCTATCAGAAATAATTGATATAGGTACCCAATGAAGTCTAACAATTTCTTATATATACAATCGAGCATATTGATCCATATTATAGGTTGACTTTACTGAAAGAAAATGAGCTGACTTCATTATTCTGTCCACAATCACCCATATAGAATTAAACCCTCGTTGTAATCTAGGCAGACCAAGAACAAAGTCCATCATGATCTTCTCCCATTTACATTCTGCAATCGATAAAGTTTCTAGTAATCCAGTTGGTTGTTAATGTTCAGCTTTGATCTGTTTGCAAATCAGACATTGAACAACAAATTTAGCTACATTCTTTTTCATATTAGGCCACTAATAATGTTGCTTCAGATATCGATACATTTTAGTGCTTCCAAGGTGAATTGAACAAGGAGTACAATGAGCCTCTGTTAATATCTCTTTCTTGATATCATCCTTGTTAGGTACACGCAATCTTCCTCTAAACTTCAAGGTTCCATCCTTTTAAATCAAAAATTCTATTTTTTTTTTCGTCCTCCACTTCTTTCTTTAACTGGGTCATGTATAAATCTTCTTGTTGGCTTTCTCTAATTCTTACCAAGAGTGTAGGTTGTAACTCAAGGGCAAATAATCTAGCTGTTACATCTCTAATAGGAATGATCTCTCTTTCTAATCTTTGTGAATCTCTTAAAATTGGTTTCTGCTCATCTAAAACTATAGCAATAGACTTTCTGCTCAAAGTATCAGCTACCATATTCACTTTACCTGGATGATAATTAATAATACAGTCATAGTCTTTCACTAGTTCCAACCATCTCCGTTGTCTCATATTCAACTCTTTCTGGGTGAGGAAGTATTTGAGACTTTTATGGTCTGTATATATTTCAACTTCTCTCCATATGAGTAATATCTCCAAATCTTTAGTGCAAAGACAACAACAACAAGCTCTAAATCATGAGTTAGATATTTCTTTTCATATTCCTTAAGTTGTCGAGATGCGTAAGCTATTACCTTTCCATTCTATATCAGCACACAACCCAAACTATTTTTAGAAGCATCACTGTATACAATGAATCCTCTATATCCTGATGGTATAGTAAGTATAGGAGTTGTAGTCAATTTTTGTTGTAAGGTCTGAAAACTATCTTCACAAGTGTCTAACCATTGGAATTTAGTATTATTTCTTGTTAACATTGTCAATGGAGTAGCTATTCTTGAAAATCTCTCAACAAATCGCCTGTAATAACCAGCCAATCCTAAGAAGGTTCTAACTTCTGACACATTAGTTGGTCTAGGCCAGTTATTTACTACTTCCACATTTCCTGGCTCCACCAAAATTCCATTCTTGGATACCACATGCCCTAAAAAAGTAACTTGTTCTAACCAAAATTCACATTTCTTGAATTTGGCGTATAGTTTCCTTTCTTTCAAAATCCGTAAAACTGCCTTTAAGTGTTCTTTATGTTCCTCATTTGACTTTGAATAAACTAAGATATTATCAATAAATATAATAACAAACTTATCAAGAAACTCCTTGAAAACTCTATTCATTAGATCCATAAAAGCGGCTAGTGTGTTTGTTAATCCAAAAAGTATCTCTAGGAACTCATAATGACCATACCTAGTTGGAAAGGCCATTTTCTGTACATTCCCTTCCTTAATCTTCAACTGGTGATATCCTGATCTTAAATCAATTTTAGAAAATACTGAGGCTCCCTATAGCTGATCGAACAAATCATCAATTCTTGGTAATGGATACTTATTCTTGATAGTTACTTTGTTCAATTCTCTGTAATCTGTGCATAGCCTCATGGTACCATCTTTCTTTTTTACAAACAACACTGGAGTACCCCAAGGTGAATAGTTAGGACGTATAAATCCCTTGTCTAGAAAATCTTTTAACTACACCTTTAATTCTTTTAGTTCAGCCGGGGCCATTCTATATGGTGCTTTCGAAATAGGAGCTGTCCCAAGTAAAAGGTCAATTACAAATACAATTTCTCTTTCAAGTGGTAACCTTAGTAAATCTTCTAGGAATAACTTTAAAAACTCTTGAACCACAGAAACATCTTCAGGCATTAGCTTCTATTCTGCTATAGTATCAATCAAACAAGCAAGGTACCCAATACAACCGTTATTTAACATTCTCCTAGCCTTCATTGTAGAAATCACTTATTGCTTTCTTTTTCTTGGAATGCCATTGAACACAAATTATTCCTCCCCCAGTGGTTGAAACATAACTTGTTTCTGATTACAATCGATAATAGCGTGATGCTTTGTCAACCAATCCATACCCAATATTACATCAAAGTCTTGTATATTTAGCACTAAAAAATCAGCACACAAACTTCTCCCATCAATCAAAATCTGGCACGCCCTTAGAATCTGATTTGAAATGATATCATCCCCTGATGGAATGGTTACACTATAATTCACTTCTAAGCACTCAGGTGTTGTACCCAATTTTCTCACAAATACATTAGATGCAAATGAATATGTTATGCTAGAATCTATCAATGCATTTGCAAGAATACTAGAAATTAAGATCTTACCTTCTACAACTAATAGATCATATGCTGCATGTTCTGCATTCATAGTATATACTCGCCCTTGGACTTTCTTTTGGTCTCTTTGTTGAAGCATGGGACAATCTTTAGAAGAGTGGCCCATCTTGTGACACTTAAAACACTCTCCAGCATGAGACTTTCTATATTTGGTACAAGTGTGTTTAGTTGAAGTGGCATCTTACTCTATTTTGGGTCGCTTCGCATTTTCTGGTTTCTGTTCATTTTTCTTCTAATCTCCTTGTCTCCATTGTCCACCTCTTGCAATAAATGCTACTTTCTTCTCATTCAGTATCTTAAGTTGAGCTTGTTCTGCTTTAAGTGCCATATCAATCACATCGCTAAATTCTATAACCCTTGCTACAATTACATCTTTGGAAATATCTCCCCTCAAACCCCTCAGGAAGTACTCAACTTTCTCTTTGTTATCATTTCTAATCCATGGGACATACCGGGACAATTCCTCATATTTTTTGATGTATTCCTCAATAGATTTATTTCCTTGGTGTAAGTGAAGGAACTCCTCAATCTTTGCTGCCTTTGCAGTGCATTGAAGTATTTCTAGTAGAACAACTCTTTAAATGTGTCCCACGTTAGATTCTGGGTGGCTGGAGTTACTCTAATTGTCTCCTACCAGTTACAAGCTCCCATTTTCAGCATATAAAGAGCACATAACACTCTGTCCTTATCACTGAGCTTCGTATACTCAAAGATGACTCCCAAAGATTTTATCCATTCCTCTGCTATATATGGATTAGCTCTATCCACAAAATCTATAGGATTTTGTTTCCTGAATCTCTCATAGATTGGCTCAAAATTTTCTTGTCTTAGAGAAATCACTGGAGGTGGTGGTTGGTTTTGAATTCTATCAAACATGAGTCTCATCTGTTCTATCTGTTCATTATGCATTCTTACCTGCTCCTTAATTAAATTTGTAAAATTTTCAACCACGTGACCCAAATCCTGCTCTAATCAAGGTCTCTGAGCTTCTTGTTGCCTTTCTTCTTCAGGTTGAGTTCTAACCTTACTTTTTGGAGCCATTAATCCTGTGTAGTGCCCTTTTTATAATTTATTTTATCACTAGCCAATAGTAGACATATGAAACAATTATTTATGCAAAAATAAAAAAAAATTAAATACGAAGATAAATAAATATACCAGTTGACTGAGTCGCCATTCCAATACATGCTCATATGCTTTATTACTGGTAGCTTACAGAAACGTATTGACCTCCACTCTGATACCACAACTGTAACACCCCCTAGCTATACTGCATAGAAATATGCTCACTTATACGTAGAAAAGCTAAACAGTATTATCTTACTTTCGTTGAACTTGCCAAAACAGAAAGTAGAGAATAAATTTAAACTTTTCTGTTTGGTTCTAAAAACATCTGCGATACACCTATTTTATACTGCAGTAATATCTACATTTTGTACAATCTAAAATACGGTACCAATACTATTCACAACTCTCACAGGATCACTATATATACATACATATAAAAATATGTACAAGGTTTTTTAAAAAGTCCTTCTTCAGTTCAAAACTGGCATATGAACAGCATTGTAGTGGAAACAGCTCAGCCAACATTATTTCTAGTTCTGATCATCTGTATCACAAGAACAAAATTAGCATCAGCTTAATAAATAGAAATCCACGCATACCTATAAACAATTTATACATAAAACTTATTAATCTTTATACCCTTAATTTCCTTAAAAAAATACTAAAATTCAAATCATATTTGGGCCCCCTTCTTTATATAGTTCCTAACTCAGTGATATAACATATATCCTCTTAATAAATATCATTTGAGGCTTACCCTACTTGGAATTAACCTCAAGGGATTTGACCTCCCTCTGGTTTGCTCACCCTGTCTTGGACTTAACCTCAAGGGATTTCACTATATTTACCTACTAGATCAGTAAGATAAGAACCATACCCCTCTTTAAAATCTATAACGTTTAGGGTATAAGACTCTTTATTATAGCCTATAAATAATTATTTTGTGCATACAAACATGGCATGCCTTATGAAAATGATATGAACAGTTTTAATATATATAAATCTCAAAATCATAAATATATCAACTTTAATATATAGAATCATATTCGTAGGTTCTTGTGATGCTAAAGTGGAATTTCCACTTACTTCATATCCAAAAATAAAATGAAAGATGAAAGGCAATTTCCTTCTCCAAGGATCTTTGATGTGCTTATGGCCTATACATGTCAATTAGTTATTTTTATTTTTCATGAAATTATCATTTCAGTTATTACAGACACAATCACCAAAACAATTTAATAAAAAAACAAGTAAGAACACAGGATAATATAAAAGAATATTTCATGTCTGATCTCTAAAAGAAGATATCTATTTTAGTCCTCAACACACTTTCTCTTATACGATACATCCAAGTAGTGAACTTTCCATACTCATGATAATATATAAAATTATCACTAAGCATATAAACATATTATTCCTCAAGCACAAATTAGAGTTTCACCGTCAACCTTAAGTCTAGAATTCCTCCTTACTCACACGTGTGTCTATATATATATATATATATAAATCTAGTCACCGATGTAAGCAATATTAATAGTAAATCAATCACAAATACTAATATCAATCACTTTAGTAAAAGAATCCTACACTTTAATAAAAGAATCCTATCCCAACTACCTTTCATTCTTATTAATGCATAGACCTTCTTTTAGAAAAGTCAAAAGGTTAAAGCACTTTATAAGTACGTACATATAATCAACTAAATCCATATAAACTCACATTAATCAACCACAAAGATTCATCTAGAGATTATTTCTTCGCTGGAGTCTTAAGAAGCTAGTAGTAGAGATAAGGAATTTAAAGAAAAAGTAAAGTTTGCACATCCAGAAATTCTACAGTTTAAAAGATGTTAATAAGGTCGGTAGAGCTCGTAATACAAAACTAGTCGGTTCACAATTTAGAGCAAGTTCTTTTTTTTTTTAGCTTCACAGTTATCATTAATATAATGAAAAAATAACTTTAATATATATAAACATCTATACCAAATCCGATATTTGGGTATAACTTACATACATATATACATATAAAGAAACACATGTATATTACACTAGTAATATAATTAAGTTCAAAATCACTAAAATTGTAATAATTAGCTAATAATGTTACTTTTCCATTCAAAAACAAAAATACCATTTCAGCAATGGTTAAAGTACTATCAAAATAATTTCACATATATTCTTCATAAGTACATCATATCCTTTTGGATACAAAATGGCCTTTCACTGCAAATATAAATTAGGAAGATTTAGTTAGTCAATTAAAAAAATTTTCATAAAAAAATGCTTCTATTTTTGTTGAAAAGTAAAACAAACTTTATTATTCACTCAAATACTTTTATAAGAGAAAATTCTCAACTTCAATCTTCAAGCTCACTCACTCACTCACTAGAAGTTATGCTTCTTTCTCTCTTCTCTTCACTCTTAGAAGCTTTGCTTCTTACTTGATGTTTAGAACTCAAATGGGTAGGGATATTTATACTACATGAGAAACAATAAGAACCACACAAATAAACAATTACAAAAATCCTTAAGCCACACATATTTTCTTCTACACATTCTAATAATAATCTCAGTGATTAAATAATTCACATGTAAAAAACTAATATCGAGTTAACACTAGAAGATTCTAAGTAGAAGACTTCTTTAATTTGGACTTAAGCTTTTTTCTTTTATGAGTTTTGCACTTGGCTAACTCCAACTTATTGGGCCTCATGTTGATTGGTTTAAACATTTCTTATAGGTTTAAACAAGTTTATTTTCCGCATCACCCCTTAAACATGTTTTATAATACCAAGTAAATTTCTTAATCATGTAAAGTCTTCAAACTTGAGTAGCTTGGTGAAAATATCAGCAATCTAATCATGTGATCTCACATACTCCAATTGTACTTCTTTGTTTGTAATACATTCTCTTATGTAATGATAGCGCGTATCGATATGCTTACTTCGGCTATGAAAGACTGGATTTTTAGCCAAAGCTATTGCTCACTTATTGTCAATATAAATCTCTGTTGGCTCCTTTTGAGGCATGTTTAACTCTTTCAACAACCTTCTTAGCCAGATTGCATGACTAACACATGACATAGCAGCTACATACTCAGCTTCACATGTTGAAAGGGTGACAATCGGTTGTTTCTTAGATACCTAGGTGAAGGCAATTTCTCCCATGAAAAACACAAAATCAGTTGTACTTTTTCGATCATCAGTATCTCCGACCCAATCACTATCATTGTAACTAACGAGTTTGTAATCATTAGAAACTGAATAGAACAAGCCAAGATTGATCGTACCTTTTAGGTAACGGATAATTTTCTTTGCAGCTTTGAAGTGAGTAGTTGTTGGAGTTTCCATGTGACTACTCACTAGTCTAGTTGCATAGAGAATATCGGGCATTGTACATGTCAAGTACCTAAGGCATCTAACAAGGCTCTTAAAAAGTGTTAGATCCACCTTTTCTGCTTCATCATCTTTGAGTAATTTTATTCTGCACTCCACTGGTGTACTTATCGACTTGCAATCATCCATATTGAACTTCTTCAGATCTCATTTGTATAGCTTTCTTGCGAGATAAAGATGTCTTCTTCCGTTTGCTTGACCTCTATGCCAAGCTAGTATGCCATAAGTCTGATGTCTGTCATTTCAAGCTCATGTGTCATTACTCTCTTGAATTTATCAAACATCCTTGGATTACTTCCAGTGAATATGAGATCATCCACGTATAAGCGTACAACCAAAATATCTTCATCTTTAGTATTAACATAGAGAGCATGTTCATAAGGGCACTTAATGAATCCATTCTCTTGGAAATATTTGTCAATTCGGTTATTCCATGCTCTTGGTGCTTGCTTTAGACTGTAAAGAGCCTTCTTCAGCTTCAAAGCCTTATCTTTATCCCCTTTCATCTCATAACCCAATGGTTGTTCGATATAGACCTCTTCTTCAAGAACTCCATTCAGAAATGCAGACTTTACATCCATCTAATGAATCTTTCATTTGTTCTAAGCAGCAAGAGAAATAATTAGTCTTATAGCTTCCAATCGTGCAACAAGAGCGAATACCTCGTCGTAGTCAATGTCGACTCTTTGACTATAGCCTTTCACAGCTAGCCTTCCTTTGTATCTTTCTACTTCTCCATTGGCATTCTTATTCACCTTGTACACTCATTTTACACCGATAGCTTTATGACCTTTAGGAAGAGTGGATAGTTCCCAAGTGTCATTCTTCTCTATGGCTTTGACTTCTTCATTCATCGCATTCCTCTATTTTTCATCTTGTACAGCCTCTTAGAAGTTCACTGGTTCACTTCAGCAAATATGCAAAATAGAATGAGGTTTTCGAGTCTATCAGTCACTTCATATCGATTTTCAAGACTTTTTGTACGTTCTTCATGCCTCTCAGTTAAGAAAGATGGAGGTGAATTTTTATGAGTGGATGATGTTGGTGAGGAAGGTAGAGTAATAGCCTCTTGATGGACTTCTCTTGCTTGCTCTACTGGTGTTTCCATATCTTCAAATTATGGAAAGAAATTGTAATAATTTGTTTGAGAACCAAAGTCTCATTCATCTTCTTCATCGAATATTACATCTCGGCTGATGATTACTTTTCTATTGTTAGGATTGTATAACTTATATCCTTTAGAGTTGGTGTCGTAGCCGATGAAAATGAACTTCTTGCTTTTATCATCAAGCTTGGTTCTATGTTCGTCTGGCATATACACATGGGCTATGCTTCCAAAGACTATCCGTGAAAGATCCCAGGCCTCCTTCTGCTCCATGCTTTTTGTGGTGTCTTTCCCCACACACTTCTTGTTGGAGATCGATTGGACAAATAAACTGCACATGCAATAGATTCTACCTAGAACTCTTTGGGTAATCCCTTACTTTTCAGCATGCTTCGAGCTATGTTGAGAATGGTCTGGATCTTCCTTTTTGTCATGCCATTTTGTTGAGAGGATCTTGGAACAGTTAAAGGTTGTCGAATTCCATTTGCTTCACAGAATTCTTGGAACTCTTTTGAAGTGAATTCTCCTCCTCTATCAGATCTCATGGCTTTGATCTGAAGACCGCTTTCCTTCTCTACAACAGCCTTGAACTTCTTGAAAGCTTCAAAGACTTCTGATTTTTACTTCAAGAAATAAACCCAAGTCTTTCTTGAGAAATCATCAATAAAGAGCAAGAAGTAATTGCTCTTACCGAAAGAACTTGGTTTGATAGGACCGCACACATCTGTATGGATGAGATCTAGTGGACTCTGCGCTCTTGAATTCGACTCTTTTGGAATGCTTTTCCAGAATTGCTTCCCGAGTAAGCATCCTTCATAAAGTTTATCAGGATAATTGATGCATGGCAAATCTCTCACCATTTCTTTCTTGGACAGTAGCTCTAGTCCTCCAAAGTTGAGATGTCCGAATCTCAAATGCCAAAGCTATGATGAATCCTTGTAACATATTTTCAGACATTTTGCCATATCATTTTGAATGTTCAATAAGAACATTCTATTTCTTGACATAGGCACCTTGGCAATCAAGTTCATATTATTATCTCTTATAGAAAGACTATAATCTTTCAAGTGAATATCATAGTCTTTCTTTAAAAGTTGTCCCAAACTCAAGATGTTTGTTTTCATTGTGGGTACAAAATAAACATTTGAAATAAATTGATGCCTCCCATTTTTTAAGCGAATAAGAATTTTACTTTTTTCCTTTTATCGCTACTTTTGAATCATCACCGAAAGAAATACTCCCACTGATTGATTCATCAAGCTCTATAAACATTAATCGACGCTCACACATATGATTGCTAGCACCGATGTCAAGATACCACTGTTGTCTTGTCCTCTATTGTTGTCTTTATATGCTAGGAGCACAGTGCCATTTTCTTCCCTTTTTTCTTCAACGTATTTGACTTTCTCTTTAATTGTGCTATTGGGTGCTCTACACTCTCTAGTATAATGCCCAAACTTGTGACAATTGAAACATTCAAATTGAGACTTCTCAGGCTTTGAGTTCATTCGACCTCTATCATGACCTCTTATAGAGCTTTCTCCTCTTTTGAAAGTGTTGATATGATAATTACGATTGTTGGAATTCCAACCTCATCCATGACCTCGACTTGTACCATATCCTTGTCCTCGGGCTTGTCCTCTACCACGGCCACATTGACTTCTTTTGCTACATTGGCTATCTTTTTTCTCTGTAAGTTGTGTCTTGAGAAGCTGCTCCTTAAAATTTGGCTTCTTCTTTTTCTTTTCCTCGTGAGCTTGTAAAGAACCCAGGAGTTGTTCTATTGTCATAGCTCTCAAATCTTTAGTTTCTTCGATGATAGTAACAATATTCTCGAACTTTGGGTGTAACGATTGAAGAATCTTTTCCATAATCGTAACATTTTCAAGTTTCTCACCATTTCACTTCATTTTATTCGAAATGGTTAAAACTCTAGAAAAAATAGTCATAAACTAACACAGTCTCTATCATGTGTAATAAATCAAACTCTGCTCTTAGAATTTAAAGGCGGACCTTTTTGACCTTTTCTTCTCCTTTGTATGAAATTTGAAATTTTTCCCATGCTTCCTTAGCGGAGGTTGCACTTGAGATTTTCTCAAACACGCCGTCATCTAAGGCCTGGTAGATGAGGAAGAGAACTTTTTTGTCTCTCTTTCTTGAATCTTTTAAACTATCCTTCTGTATTGAAGATAGTGTTGCTTCATCTCTTAGCTCGTCGTAACTTTTCTCTACTACTTCCCAAACATCATGTGCTCTAAGGAGGACTTTCATTTTGATAGTCCAATTATCAAAGTTATTACCTTGAAGTGGTGGAACTTAAAGAGATGCTAAACTGCTGGTAGCCATAACTCTTAACAGAGTGCGTTTTTGGAAATTTCGACTACACAGATAGATCCAGAACATCGAAAAATATTAAGATTGACTTGCATATCAACTGGTCAAAGTCAACGCTTGGTCAATGGTCAATGCCGGTCAACATGTTGGTCAACAACTCTGACGTCTTAGTCAACGGCGCGGTCAAACGACTCTGATGGCTTGGTCAACGGCTCTGACGGCTCAGTCAAACGGCTCTGACTCGGCTCAACTCAGTGAGTTGACTCCGTTTGTGGTAGCAAACTTCCGACGACTCATTCGGACTTCGATTGTGCTGATTCTTATGGCAGCGTGTTCATCTCGTCGGGCTCTTCGATTTGATATATAATAGTAGTATGTTTGGAACAAATGGCTAATACTCTCAATCTCAAGAATTCTTTTCTGATATGGAAGATCAGTCAAAGCTGCAACCACAGAGCATACTTAGAATTTCAAGAGAACTCACAACTTTTCTCTGATACCACTTTGTTGGAAAGTAAAACAAACTTTATTATTCACTTAAATACTTTTACAGGAGAAAATTCTTAACTTCACTCTTCAAGCTCACTTACTCACTCACTAGAAGCTATGCTTCTTTCTCTCTTCTCTTCACTCTTAGAAGCTTTGCTTCTTAGTTGATGTTTAGAACTCAAATGGGGAGGGATATTTATACTATATGAGAAACAATGAGAACCACAAAAATAAACAATTACAAAAATCTTTAAGCCACACATATTTTCTTCTACACACTTCTAATAATAATTTCAGTAATCAAATAATTCACATGTAAAAAGCTAATATCTAGCTAACACTAGAAGATTCTAGGTTGAAGGCTTCTTTAATTTAGACTTGGACTAACTCTAACTTATTGGGCCTCATGTTGATGGGTTTAAACACTTATTATGGGCTTAAACAAGTTTATTTTCAACAATTTTGGTATTTAATATTAATTATTTTATTTTATTTTATTTTATTTCTTTTCATTTCTTTTATTATTTTTTTAAAGATAGATTCTGACTTATTAAAATTAAATGCAAAAATATTTATTATTGGCCAAATGCACTTGTGAGAATTTTGGGCACTACAGGAATGATAGAAAAGAACGGGTAAAGATGCTCTAACCCATGAGTATGTGCTAATTTTTAGAAAAGAAAAAAAAAACAAACAGAACAAAACAAATTTGGGAAGAAGATGAAGATACGTTGGTTATTCATTTATTTATTTTTTAAAAAAATCCAACAGATGGACAAAGCTCAAAAAAAAAAAAAAAAAGACAAATACCTAACCGATGGATAAATTTGTAGTGTGATAGACTTCATGTTACATTGTATAGGACTAATAATTCTCAATTCGTTAGATAAAATCTAACGAGTTAAAAAATGCTCTTACTAGTAGGAGGATTTTTGGCCTTTCTATGCTAGAATCTCCCCGAAGGTATAAAGGAAAAATTATTAAAAAAATGTGTATTTATTTTTATTTTTATTTTTTAATTATTTAAATTATACTTACCGTTAGATAATGATCCAATGGCTAAAAAAAATACCTTTAAATAGGTAAAAAAAATATTTATATATTTTTTTAGCCATTAGATTATAATCTAACAATTATTATAATTTGAATAGTTAGAAAAAAATAATAAAAATAAAGGTCATAATATGGTAGGCATTTGTTTTTACTTGTTTATAATTTTTTTTCAGTCATTTGATCATTATCTAATAGCTACCGTAATTTAATTAGTTGAAAAAAAATTAATAAAATTAAGTATACATTATTTAATATTTTTTTTTCTCTCTATCTTTTACTACAAAAATAGTGCTCGATGAATTTTAACGAGGGAAGATAGGTTTAAAAAAAAAAATACCTATTGAATTGGTGCTCTATATATTTCTAGCAAAAAAAGACAGTTTAAACAATGAAAATTTCACATAAAAAAGAATCACGTAGTTTTTTTTTACCTTTTAATAATTAAGGTGAAAAATGACATAGTTAAGTGGTAATAATTTCATTAATTTTTTAATCTTTCTCTAGATCCAAGGATATCACTGTACTTAATGCTAATCTAGAGATGTCGTATTACTTTTCGACAGGGTGTCAATGCAAATTGCAATTCTTCTTTTTCTTTCTTTTTGTTTTCCCCTTGAAAATTTAACTGTTAAACTTTATAAATTTGTCTTCCCTCAAAAGAAATTAAAAAACAATAAAACTTCATAGGTCGTGGCACTTTAATAAAGAGTAATTCATTGGATATTTAGTGTTTTCACCAAAAGATGACGGCATAGGGTGATTTAAATTAAATTACATCTATCACATAGTGAGATCTTAAAATGTGACCTAACTATTTAAAATTGTGTGGTCACATTTACAAGATAATAGTGCATAATTAATTTGACTTTTCATTCTCATTTTGATTTTATCTTTCTTTTTTAATTCAGTTGTTGGTGATATATGGAAGGCAAAAGCCTCAATTTCTCTTTAATTAACCCCTCCAAGTATAGCTCAAGTCGGTAATAATTCATTTGTCCTCATGCGCGCCTTTGTATCCGACGGTGGCCAATAAATTTACCTTTCATTTCACCGGCCTTTTCTTATTAGCCACAACACTCATTTACGTGCTTAATCTACTTGACCGAGATTGTCAGTCCAATACAAAAATATGATCATGTATTATACAAATATGGCCCTCTTTCTGCTTACTTTTACACTACGTAGTGGTATCTAAGGCCAAAATTAATGCCTCTTCCAATTCCCGAAAATCTATTCAATATTTAATACGTTTTTACGGTTTTATTTTTACTTAGAAAATTACAGTCGGTATATATTTATATATCATTAAACGCCGAACTTACTTACAATTAGTAATTCACAACTGCAAATTAAAATGTCTTCCAACATTTTGATTCTTCTGTCTATGTCCATGTTTGGTTTCTCAGAAGCCCTTTGGAATCAAAAAGTACCATTTACACCTCCATCCATGTACGTACTTGGAGACTCCCTTGTGGACGCGGGCAACAACAATGACTTGTTACGCTCCGTCAGCAAAGCAAATTTCCCCCACTACGGCATCGATTTCCCCAAAAAGACGGCGACCGGCAGGTTCAGTAACGGCAAAATTGCTGCCGATTTTCTCGGTAAGTAAATTAATTAAATCAGTTCGAACATCATTTTACTGGTCCATCCATAGCATTACTCATTCTGATGTTGAAAAAAACACAAATGATAATTTTGCGTTTTAATACACAAATGATAATTTTGCGTTTTAATAGGTATGGTCATCCCCCCAAAAAAAAAAAAAGAACTAGCTAGTTCAATAACTGTAGTTAATATATCCCTCAAATATACATCATAATATGTATATAGTTTATAATCCATTAGTAGTCTCAACGCCAGCGGTAGTAAAAATTCGCACATTGACTGTATAAACAGTTTTTCAATTGAATAACAAACACGTTATACAATAACTAGTCCGATACAATCAAAAACAAAAGAAGAAAACCTCATAACAAAGGGACGGCTGATTAAACGAGGTAGGCAATATATATAATTAGCTATTCGTGACAATTTCCATAGGATTTAGAAGCATCATGGTGGTTCAATCGGCATTTTTATATAGAAAAACGTTAAGAAATTAGCCGTGCGATAAATGTGGGTAACAAAATTAATATGTTTGTTTGTGCTTAATATGTTTATTTGTGCTTTTGCCACATCAAAATGATGCTAAGCACTATGTTCCTATTTAGTATTGCTCGTTTTGTTTCATAATAATACCTGATATTGTAAGTTGACAAAAGTGATAAGAAATTTAATTTATCCGTTAAATTAGTTGAAATATATTATAGACACACAAACAAATCATTCAGTGTAATACTTCATGGAGAATTTACATAAATAGCGGTTGTCGACATAGTTTAGCAATATATGGCTAGCCATACCTATTTTAAATAAAGGAGCTCGAATCCACATTTTTCAAGTAAAAAGACATGAAAATAAATTTTATATGCATTCTATGAGATTTATAAACTAAACTCACTTAATTTTTTTTAATTTGTAATAAATAAATATCATTAGCTAAGCTTCATTTTTTTGAAAAAAAAAACTAAATTCACATAATAATAAATATTAAAAAAATTATAATACTAACAAATATATTTACTATATTTCAGTTTTCTCAAATTACATCAATTTAAATAACGTTTCGTTAAAAAGAGGTCAACCGAAGTCCCATGTACCTTTATTATAACCCAAATATATTGCCACCTGGCACATATATATATACACACAAATGGGCACCAACTAAGTATATATATATTTTTATTATCATTTTACTTAATTAAAATTTATCATATATATTTAAATAAAGAGATAAAAAAATATTAAATATTTTTTTTTCTAATTAATCAAATTATTATAATCGTTAGATAAATAATCAAATGATTTAAAAAAATAAATAGATGGAAAAAAATACGCACCAGATAGATAGGACTCTATATACAATATACAAATATATTTTCATTATTCCAACTTTAACAACTCGTTCTGTTTGGAATCACGTTGTACAGGTGAGAAAGTTGGTATGGGAATTCCGTACCCATATTTCAGCATGCTATTCAACTTCTCGGAAAATTTTCACTGGCGAGATAGCATTAACTTCGCCTCTGGAGGTGCTGGAATCTATAACTGGACAAACGGTATGGTAAGTGATGAAACAATACAGAGATATCCTTGGACTTCTTTTACTTATTAAACGAAAAAGGCATACGTGGTCAGAAAACTAATTAAAACAAACAAATGAACAACAAATTAAGAGGCAATATATGTAAGTTTATTTAATCTTAATAGAAGAAAAGACATATGTATATACATAAATGAAGAGACAAATTACTAGTCTATGAATACATACCTATATATGCAAATTAATTACTTTCTGATAATATAATTAAGTGCTTTTTTCTTCCCCATCAACCCCTTGTTTCCTTTTTCTTTCAATGTTTTCAGTCTCAGTCAGTACCTTTATCAAGACAAGTAAACTACTTCTCAAGCGTTCAGAAGGACCTAAGAAAAGAGTTGACTCCACATGGTGCCTATGATAAGCTCAAAAGTTCTATCTTTATGATTGTGATTGGAAGCAATGACATCTTTGCTAATTCTGAGTCATCCAAACTCCGCAATCAGACCACTCCGCAGCAGTATTTGAACTCGATGGCCATACAACTAAAAGAACAAATAAAGGTCCGTAATTACGTATGCACTCATTAGCTCATATATATGTAGAGGTGTACACCATCTGTCCAATATTGCTGCGTGTTATGATCATGTTAGTACGATATTTTGAAACTTTCATTGAGTACGTTTATATTTATGCATTAAAATGTGTCTCATATATATATATATATATATATATTTATCGCTATATATAATAATTACTTATGATTGTTACCTTTTAAATTAACATGTTAAGGTATGGATGTACAGTTTTCGACATAAAATAATGTAACACCGAATGTATGGTGATCAAATTGTCCCATATTCCTATGTTGTTTGGGAAATAAAGGTATTTAGGCCTTACAAGAAATAATGACCTTAATTTGTATATATTCATATTGAAAAACCGTAAAGCGTTATGTCCAAAACAGATAATATATCTCCATAAGGAGCTAGTCCATTAGTTGATTGGATAATTGTTTGCACCGGGCGCAATATGCCATTACATTTCATTTTTTTTTTTTCACCAAATTCATTTGCTCACTTGATTTTTTTTTTTTCCCCCTTTCTTTGATCCATGTCTATTAAATTTTTTGCAGCTTTTATACGATTATTACGCACGTAAGTTCGTGATTATGGGGGTTGGTTTACTTGGATGCACCCCAACAGAAAGGATTAAGAACGAAACAAAAGAATGCAACATACAATTAAACCAATGGTCGATCAATTACAATCGTGCTTTAAGGTCAATGTTGAAGGGACTCAAAGCAGAGTTTGACGATATAGACTACTCCTACTTTGATACTTACAGTCTCATGCAGAAAATCATTAAGAATCCAGCTACTTTTGGTACTATACACATGTCATTTTCATTACATATGTATGCTCTATATTATTTCATATATTTTATCATATATGTAGATATATAATGTGAGAGTTTACTAATTCAGATGGACCCGGACCAAACAAACCTCGTAACAGGGGGAACTCCTCACAAGATAGAGAGTTAACAAGCAAAAAAAAAAAGTGCACTTCAATTCAATCTCAATTAGCCCACGGCTAGTGTCATGATAATTTATCAATTCTGTCAAAGGAAGTGGGTAAATGCACTTTTTTTTTTACATGTTACAGACTCACTGGTTTACATGTTTTGAAGCTAATTCAAACAATGAGACCGGCCAGAAGAGGTCGAAAAAAAAGTACATTAATTAGCATTACTCTTACTCAAAGTTTAAGAGCTGTTAACTAGGTGCACGGGAGATTAATATAATATTATACACAAATAAAAAACATATGTCCATGTGGACACTTATATACTATACTTATCATAAGTTTAGAAACCATATATCATATGTATATAGTAAGTAATAGGTATAATTAGTAATGTTACTTTCCTTTCGGCCATAGTTTATATATGGTAACACAGAAACTAATAAGGAAAACCAAGTTTTTTTTTTTTTTTTAATCAGGTCTTGAAGAGGTTAAGGCAGCTTGTTGTGGCTTGGGGAACCTGAATGCTGAAGGTCGTTGTCAGCGAACAGCAAAATATTGCTCCAACAGGAATAACCACTTCTTCTGGGATGCCTATCATCCCACAGAGAAAGTTCATCGCATCTTCGTGGATTACATGTATAATGGTACTTTACATTATGTATATCCTATGAATGTGGAGAGGTTGCTTCAAGTTATAAATTAATATATATATATATATATATATATGAAAGATCGACTATACAAAGAGTCGCTATATTATATATATTTTAGATATTTGTTTAATTAATAAAATGACATTTTTCTATTTGGATTTGCACATAATTTGTATGTCTTTAAATATTAGAAAATCCTTAGTTTATTTATGTGATCAAAAATTTAGTGTATAAGTATTATATAAATAAGAATTAAATTTATGGATAATAAACTAAATATAGTCTATAATAATTAATTAAAATTTGAGATTTTAATTAAATGTTATTATTACAACCTATTAACATTGAGAATATATTAGTCTTATCCGGATTATTGATATATTAACATCACAATAGAGGTACTTTATATAATTCGATTATATAAAACTAGATCAGACATGATTTAAATCTCATATAAATTCTATTAATTGTTGAGAGTTCAAATAATGTCACTAGATGATCATATGTATATCAATCTTAATCCTGAGTAGTTATAGATTCCTATTTATAACATTATGTTCTTTAACATACTTGTTAACTATTTGTTTCCTAAACAAATCTAAAAACTTGTATCTTAGAAGCATGATGAGCTGAGTAGTCGGGAATGAACTTTACAGATATGGAATCTATTCTTTCCATAAGAAAGTTAGAAAGATGATTCTCTTGTGTATTAATTTAGGACTTGAATAGTTTGAGTACTCAATTTATAATATATTTATAAATTAATTGTTTATTAGAGAATTAATGGTACATAAGGATAAAGATGTAATTGGAGAGATAAACGGAACATGACCTAGTTCTAATTATGAATTATCTATAGAAGATTGAACTACATGTAATGATTAATTCGATAGATTGCTTGTTATTTTCTGAGTAAATTAATTATGCAACTTCAAGAGTGCACTTCCAAATTTTTAGTAGAATAATACTAGAATTAATAAATTAGACAAATTAATTAAGAGTATAATTAATTGTCATAATATATTTGACCTTGAATTACAGGTCCAGATCCCCAATTCCACCACTTATAAGCATTATACTAAATATTACATCGTTTTTATTACTGCACACTTTGTCTAGATAAATAGTTTATCTATTTGTAATTAATAATTGTTATTAATTAATTAATTAATTAATTTAAATTTATGAAAAGATAAATTTTCTAATTTGTTTAAATTTTGAATTTAAAAATATCTAATTATCAAATAATTAGATAAA
>JXTB01000073.1:852880-868639 GCA_002914805.1 Parasponia andersonii
GATTAGTACTCATGGGAGTATTCATGTGTTTGGCAGATTCCAAACTGAATTTCTTCACAAGGTTTTTGGCGTATTTGGATTGAGATATGAAAATCCCATCTTCAAGTTGCTTGACCTGCAAACCTAGAAAAAATGTCAGCTCACCTACCATACTCATCTCGAACTCCTTCTTCATCTGGGTAACAAATTCATGTACTTTATTATCAGATGTAGAACCAAAAATAATGTCATCAACATATATTTGAGCAATAATAATACCAGATTCAAAGTGCTTGATGAACAAAGTTTTGTCTACTCCCCCTCTCTTCTAGCCTTTTTCTATCAAAAAATTTGTTAACCTTTCATACCATGCCCTAGGTGCCTGTTTCAATCCATATAGTGCCTTTTTGAGTTTAAAAATCTGGTTAGGCAAATATAGATCTTCAAAACCTTTAGGTTGTTCTACATAAGCTTCCTCATTCAAAATACCATTTAAAAATGTACTTTTTATATCTATTTGGTATAAAGTAAAGCCTATGAGACATGCAATTGCGAGAAGTAAGCGAATAGATTCCAATCTAGCAACGGGAGCAAATGTTTCATCAAAATCAATGCCCTTAACTTGTGTGTATCCTTGGGCAACTAACCTAGCTTTGTTTCTAATTTTGTTACCAAATTCATCAGATTTGTTCTTATAAATCCATTTGGTTCCAATCACATTAGCATTCCTAGGTCTAGGTACAAGTGTCCACACATCGTTCCTAGTGAACTATTCTAATTCCTCTTGCATTGTTTTTACCCAAATTTCATCTAATAGAGCTTCCTTAACATTTTTAGGCTCAATGATAGTGGTAAAGCACACATATTTTACCAGATTTATGTTTCTCCTCCTTGTGACCATCACATCATCAGGATTACCTATAATAAGATCAGAAGGATGATTTTTCTTCACCCTTGATGATGGTTCTCTTCTGATTTGATCATGACTATCTACTGAAGATTTAGCGGATGAAGTGTCTCTCTATTCAGGGGATGTTGCAACATATGATCCTGATGTTGTAATAGGATTGTTTTGTCCTGTAGCAGTGTCAGGCTGAGTTGTAACATGTGAATCAGAAATAGGATCAACAACAACTTCATCAGTAAAGCTGTGAATTTCATCTTCTTGTGAAAAATCTACGAAATCTTTAAGATCATCAACAACAGCATTAGCAGATTTCATAATAGATTGAGTTCTCATGTTATTAACATGATAATCTCTACTATTATTTAAATAACCCAGAAAAACACCTACATCACTTTTAGCGTCAAACTTACCCAAGTGTTCCCGATCATTTAGGATGTAACATATACTCCCAAAAATATGAAAATAGGTTAGGTTAGGTTTCTTACAACGCCAAATCTCATAGGGATTTTTTTGCTATACCTGGGCACAAATAGACACGGCTAATAGTGTAACACGCTGTGCTTATTGCTTCAGTTCACAATCTCTTGGATAGCTTCTTACTATTGAGCATGACACGAGCCATTTCCTGCAAAGTCCTATTTTTCTTCTCTTGTACACCGTTTTGTTGAGGTGTTTTAGGTGCAGAAAATTCATGTGAAATATCATGTTCATTACAAAAATCAGTATAGACAGTATTTTCAAATTCTTAACCGTGATCACTCTGAATTCTCACTACCTTACCAATATTGTAATTTTTCTTAGTCTTAAGTTTTACACACAATGTTTTGAAAGCATCAAATGTGTCAGATTTCTCTCTTTAAAAATCTATCCAAGAGTACCTGGAAAAATCATCTACACACACAAAGACATAACGCTTACCTCTAATGTTTTCTACTTGAATAGGACCCATCAGATCTATATGAAGTAGCTCCAGCACCTTTGATGTTGTAACATATTGTACAACTTTGTGTGTAGTCTTCAATTGTTTCCCAATTTGACAAGGTCCACATATACCTAGTGATTTTTTACCAAGAATTGATAATCCTCGAACAACACCTGTAAAGACAATTCTTTTCAACATTTTAAAATTCAAATGACCTAGTTTTTCATGCCATAAATCAATCTCATTCACAAATATACTATTACAGGTTTGTGGATTAGTCAAAATATAACAATTGTCAGTGGATCTCAATCCTTCTAAAACAGAGTTCCCACTTTTATCCATGACAACACATTTATCATGGGTAAAATTAACATGAAGATTTTGATCATAAATATGACTTATGCTAATCAAGTTAGCCTTAAGTCCTTCAACATGCAAAACATTCTTCAATCTAGGGAATCCTTCAACATTGAGAGTTCTTCTTCTAAGAACTCTTCTTTTCGTACCATCACCAAAAGTGACAAGACCAGAAGCATCTTCCTTGTAATTTTCCAGTATGGATTTATCAACTGTCATGTGTCTAGAACACCCACTATCAAAGTACCAAGCATTAGTAGAACATGTTCTAAAACAAGTAAAAACTCCAAAACAATTCAGTTCAGATTTTTGAATCCAAACTTTTCTTATTTTATTCGAAAGATCTATCTTTTTCCTAGGTGTTTTTCTTTGGAAAGGAATTATGCGTGAAAAATATTTATTTTCTAAAAAATTCATCAATGTAAAACACTGAGGTCTGATATGACCTTTAACTCCACAAAAGTGACAAGTTGGAATAAACTTACCATACTTACCTATCAAACTAGATGCTGTTGATTTATGGTGTGTTGCAATGTGTGTTGCAACATCAACACGATTACCTGTAACTGGTGATGGTGAAGCAATTTTATTCTATGGTGCAACATCGATACATGTTTCTGCACCAGAGTTAGAAACTGAACTCTTAACAAAAACAGTTTGGGAGTTAGAGTGCTCACCTTTAAATCCGAGTCCTTTATGATCAGAACTGGATTTTCCAATTTTCAGAATATGATCCAAATTAGAAGTCCCGGAATTCAACATTTTTAAGGACTTTTGAGTCCTTTCAAGTTTAGCTGAGACTTCTTTTAATTTTGCTTCTTTTTTAGCAAGCAAAGCCCCCAATTTCTGTATTTTTTTTTATTTATCCTTGTACTGAATAAGGGCAGAAATTCTTACTTCAAGTGATCTGTTCTGATCAACCACTCTAATCCATTGAGAATACATATTCTCATATGATGCTTGAATTGATTCTACATTTAGTTCAGATTCATCACTATCAGAATCAGTATTGTGATCTTTTTTTGTCTCGGATGTTGCAACAGAACTACTCTGCGTAGCCTATGCTACAACATGACCTGTAGATTTCTATAAAGAACAAACATCATCTGAAACCAAAGAAACACCAAAGGCTACGTGAGTACTTACATGGTTGTCATCTTCATCTTGACTACCTTCAGATTCTTCATCACTCTATGTAGTAGTCATAGCCTTTGTCTTTTTCTTTAAGGTATTGGCACACTCATCTTTCACGTGGCTATATCCCTCGTATTCTCTACATTGAATCCCTTTCTTCTTGTTAAAATCAAGTTTAGGAGAGGACTCACCTTTGCTAGAATTATTAGGTTTTGACTTTTTGCTCATCTTCTTTAAGAACTTGCTGAAGTTCTTTGATAAAAGGGTAAGCTCGCCACTCTCTTCTTCACCTTCCTTATCGGTTGGTTCAGACGCAGCCTTTAAAGTGATGGTTTTCTCCTTTTTTCTTTGCTTAATATTCATCTCATAGGTCTGAAGTGACCCTACCAGCTCCTCAACTTTCATGGTGTCAAGGTTTTTGCTCTCTTCTATTGCCGTGAGTTTTGGCTGAAACCTGTCAGATAATGATCGAAAAATTTTTCTAACCATCCTTGTATCTGAAAAACATTTTCCAAGAGCAAAAGCTTCGTTAGAGATATCATAAAGCTTAGTGAAATATTCAGATATTGTTTCATCTTCTCTCATTCGCAATTCTTCAAATTCAAAGGTTAACATGATTAATTTGGTTCTTTTCATATCACCAGAACCCTCAAAGTGTGTTTGCAAAATATCCCATACCTCTTTTGCAGATTTAGAATTTGTAATCATCTTAATCCTAGTAGCATCTACTCCATTTAATATAGCATGCAAAGCCTTAGAATTGTAATTAGCAAGTTTATCATCATCAGATGACCATGTCAACTCAAGTTTAATATCCTTCCCTTCATCATCCTTAATCGTTGGAGGACTCCAACCATTAAGAACTGATCTCCAAGCTTTTTCATCAAGAGCCTTGATGAAAGCTTTCATGCGTGCCTTCCAATAGAAGTAGTACGTGCCATCAAGAAGTGGAGGGCGTGATATGGACCCACCTTCAACAAGGAACGACATACCTGAAAAATCAGATCAAATATACTGCAAGATCTCACTAAAAACATTAGTGTCCCGCTCTGATACCAATTGTTAGGTCCATTTATCAGGTATTACTGAATAAAATTAATTTTCAATTAATTAAGTGAGGTGGTAAAGCAGAAATTGTAAAAATAATATAAGATATTTTTACTTGGTTCAGTTATCTCCCGATAACCTACGTCCAAAGGGCCACGTCCAGAGAATAAACACTATTAGCAAAAATTAAATGAATACAAACTCTAATTTGAATTATACAATAAAAAGACTCCTTCTTTTGATTGTCGCAATATAGATGTATTCCTTCACTAATGTGTCTAGCGAGTACCACTCATCTTAGGTTGACTTCGTTCTTCCGAAATCCCTTCAGGTACTTGAAGTCGATCTTCTTCCGAAGATAATCAACACCTCTCCCGAAGCACTATCACTTAAATGACTAGGACACCTTCTAAGTCTAAAATATGACTAAAAGAAAAACTTTTCTTTTAAAACCGAAAAATACAATAAGTGGTCTCTCTACCTAAAGATACTCTTAGGTGGCCTTTAAATAGAGAATAGATCAAGCCTTCACATGTAAGATCTGCAAAATAACAATTAAGAGAATTTAATATTAATTAGAAGACTTGTAAGATCAGCCCAGTTTATTACTAAACTTAGAAAATAGATCTGGAAAGTAGTTACTGATTCTGTCCACGTGTTACAACATGGTCTGTCAACCCAGTCATGTTGTAATATAAAAAGGAAACTTTCAGATTACTTTCCTGGTATAACAAAAATAAATTGCTCAAACCTATTTGACAGCTAATAGCATGAATTAGAGTAACTTTAATCAGTGAGAATCAGCACAAATGAGTTAAGGAAACTTCCATAAAAGATTTTATACATAAAATATTCAATTAAAGGAATTTCCTTAATGAAATATAGACATATACTCAAAAACAATTTAGGAAAGAGTCACGTACTCATTCTTTCTCAATTGAATCCGTCTATACATTAATATGATCAGATTTTTACGTTTGACAACTATACAAATCGTGACATAAAGCATATAAAAGAAAAATATGGAAAAAACTGAAAAACTTATTCAGGTCAAATATTTAGATGTTGTAACATGACCTTGAAACTAGTCATGTTGCAACATGAAGGTCGCCAATAGATTATTCGCTCTTTCAAGAGGAAGATGGGAGAAATTACGAACTAAAGAGTATTCTGAACCATATATATTAGAATAAACTTAATTTGGTGCCTAATTCTAAATCCAAGGCCTTTAGATCGAAGGTTTATCATATGGAGACTGGAGATGAAGAAGAGGGAAGAAAATAATTAATGGAAAATCTTTCATGAAAGGGAAAATTTGACAAATTATATACACATTAAAGTTTGACAAATTTTATGTTAATTTTTTCGTTCTGAGGTGTTTTTTTGTAATTTGATTGAAAAAAAAATTAAATAAGCGCAAAAGTGCTTAATTAAGAATAAGTATAATAATAGTATAATTAGAGAAAATGACCTGAAAAATTAAGACAATGTTCCATGTGTTAAAAAATTATGACATCTTTGATAGCTGTGATATGCAAGTATAGATGGTTTCAATGACCATCGTCACGTGTTAAATAGTCAGGATTTCTAACACAAGTGATACCAACTATACCAATTATCTCCGAAGCTCAAAATGAAGTGCTTACTGAAATACCCTCAAATGCTCAAATTGTTGCCGCACTTTTTGATATCAACACAGATAAAGCCCCTGGTCCAGATGGTCTATTTTGGCCTTTTCTACAAAGCAAATTAGGATACCATAAAAGCTGATGTGATTCAAATGGTCCATGAATTCTTCATAATAGGTACTCTCTAACCCCAACTCAATGAAACAAATATTGTCTTAATTCCAAAAATAGCCTCTCCTACTAAGCTCAATGATTATCGGCCTATTACTTTGTACAACATCTCCTATAAATTATCTCTAAACTCTTAGCCAATCGTCTGAAACCTCTTCTCCCAGACTTGATCTCTCCCTGCCAATCTACTTTCATAAAAGGAAGAATTATCTCAGAGAATTCCTTGACTACTCAGGATGTCTTGCATACTCTTAAAGGAAAAAAGGGTGTTGGTGGTATGATGTTACTCAAAATAAATATAGAAAAAGCATATGATCTTATGGATTGGAACGACATTTGTATAATCCTTCGAAACTTTGGCTTTTCTAAAATTTGGGCCAATTGGGTTATGCAGTTTGTGTCCTCACCTACCTACCATGAAAGTCCATTTGAATGGCAGTCCATGTGGCTTGATCACTCCGTAGAGAGGATTGAGACAAGGAAATCCTATATCACCATACCTTTTTATTCTTTGCTAGGAGGTGCTGAATTATATTCTGAACAAAGTTGATGCAATGGAAGAGATCAAAGGAATCAAGCAGTCTCGTGATGACCCTACCTTCAATTATATGTTGTTTGCTAATGATTTACCTCTTTTCAGCTGAGCTAACAAGAGGGGAGCAGTTGCCCTTTTGGAGTGTATTAATCTCTATTCTGATTGGTTTGGTTAGAAGTGTAAAATCCTAAATTTTGTAAGGGTAATTAAGTAATTTTAATTCAAAGATTTTTTTGGCAATTTTATACTTTCGGATTAATTAAATAAAAATCTGAAAATATTTCAAATAAATCATTGGTGTTGAACCTAGACAAAATAAAGTCTAGGTGCATTTGGGACAAAAGTAAAAAAGAAATTACCAATCGGAGACAAAAATATAATTAAAGAGGGACTAAGCTAAAAGAATTTTTTTAAAAATTTGTGGCCAAAGTGGAATTTCATAAACTTTTTTCGGTCCAGTCAGGTAGTGACGCGTGTCCCACTACCAACAGTTTCTGAAAATTGCATAAAAACTCTCACTTTTCTTCTTCTTCTTCATGAAGGTCATTGAACTCACTTTCTGTTACTGTTCATCACCGCATCACCAGCCATCGTCGTGCCTTACGTGCCTGCCCGGCATGACCGGAAGCCACCAACAAACCAGCATTGGGTGTTGCCATTGTGAACCACCGCTCCTCACCAAAGAAAAGACCGCTCGAAGTCAACACTACTCGAACGGTTTTTCGCTTGTCGTTTCTTCCTCCGATGTCCGATCAACTTGTCGCTACCACCGTTGAACTTGTCTCGACGTCAGCTTTCACTTCCAACCACTCTCGGCCTCTAACTCAGCTCCAATATGAAGTTGGTTACTGTAGTATTTTTATAATATCAAATTTTTGTGGTATTTTTCTAATTATTTCATAATTGAGTTACCTTACCCGAGAAAATTATACCACGTGAAAGATAAAATTGAAACATGAAATCTCATAATTTCAAAGTCTTGAAACAGTAACTAGAAGGTCGTTAATTATCGATATGAAATAGTGGCATTTTTCTAATTATTTTCAAAATGTGGTATTTTTATAATTTTTGGATTTTTAAGCCCATTTAATGCTCAGGACCTCGAAATTGAGTTCTGATTTCAAATTTGGACTCCATGAGGTCGGGACATGAATTTTAATATAACATATTACTATTTTCTGAAATAGAACGAAAATTAAGAAAGTAGCTCGTGAATTGTACCATTTTGCGTGTCACAGGCTGGTTCTGCACCAGAAGCCAGTTTCGATAAACTTTATGTCTAACCCAATATTTTTGGGTATTCTAAATTCAGCAGTGACCTCCATTTCTCAATCTGAGGTTCCGTTTGGAAATTCACTTTTTCAAAAGAATGTATTGGAGTTCGGAAACGATCGTCTAATATCCAGTTGATCAACAGAGGACTTTTCTAGCGTCGTCAACTAAGCATAATTACTATTTTGGGGTAGAGGATTCAATTTTCTTGTTTACTATTATTTTTCATTAAAATTGGAATTTATTCTGAAAATAAAATTTCGTGATTTTATTAAATTAAATTATTTAAATAATTATTTTAATGAACTGTGAACTTGTGAAATATTATGGACTACTCTGAATATTTTATGTATAATTTCATACTAGTTTTAATCTTGGGATTTGGCTAAATCTTAGTAACAATGTATTTTGGATTTTTAAGTCCAAAATAAATTTCTATTTAAAAATCAGAGCATGTCTAAAATGTTAAACACTGCATGGTTATTTGAGACTCCACATATTGCACATTTCATATGATCATGCATGAGAGTCATCTTAGACATCACGGTGTTTTAGTAGGCGAACTAGTACATCCGCCTTCAATGAGAGCCTGTAAACCCGCGTGGGATTTATTTTCTAACTATCTCCACTCGGTAGGTGCAGGTATTCGGTGCCTCTCCAGCTTGGTAGGATTAAACACACGGGTATTCCTCTGGTTTCTAGGGATATATGTCAAGCAGAGAGCACTCAATATATATAGTATGAGTCGCTCTAGTCATGATGAGATGGTGAGAGCTCATGTGAGGTGTTGATTTATATGATGTGCCGATTTTATTATGATTTTCTGAGTTTTGACATGGATATCTAGTATTAATTTTAGCATGGTTTTCTATATATGTTTTGAAAGCTTAATATTTATAAAAATGTCTCCTAGTATTACTAACCATGTAGTTATTTTGAGAATTATAAAAGAACTTTGCCAAAAAGGAAAATTAGATAACCTACTGACCATTTTACGCTCATCCTCCCTACTTTCTCCATAGGTGGCGTCTAGTGTGACATTGACAACCAACAAGTGGATTAAGGAATTATCTTTTACTCGTAGTTTATGACTTAGCAATGCTAGGGGTGCAGATTTAAGACTTGTATTTAAGTCTTGTTAAATAAATGGATTATACTACTTGATTATGTCTGTAAAATATATATGCCACACTAGTTTGATATTGAGGTGTGAATGGTGATGCTCAATTAATTATTTGAATTTAGTTCTTCTAAATTATTCAGTCTATATTTATTGGTGACTATAAATTGTGGGGTAAGCTCACTTGTTGGAATTCCAAATGTTTTTATTTATCGTGCTGTTGAAAAAAAAAATTCAAAACTCCTAAAATTTTTTCTTTATAAATTAAGGAATTTCCAATTCTAGCGAAATTCTCTTTCTACCACTGTCTCGGTATTTGGATCGTGACGGAAACTATGGTATCAGAGCTGGAGATTTAAATACCCTAGACATAATACCATTAAACTAGATTGAAATTGTTTTTCTGATGATATGCATCATTACCTCACTAATAGTGTGGTATATCATTTCAGACTATCAAAATGCGTCCTAGGAGAGCTCTGGGGTGCTAACCTAGTGCCGAGCCCCCCTCTAGTTCCACAAGACTTCAACCAATTTTTCGAAGCAATACGTCATGCTTTCTCTGGGATGCAAGGTCCTAACTATGAGCCTCAACCTCAACCACAGCAAGAGCGTCAACCTGATTAAGCTGACCATCTTCAAAATTTTATACGCCTTTAGCCTAAATAGTTTGATGGAACCCCAAACCCACTAGTTGCCAACGTGTGGTTGCATAAGATAACACGACACTTTTGGACCCTTGGTACTCCTAGAGAGTTATGGGCTGTATTTGTTATATCTCGCTTGATGGGGAATGTTATCTATTGGTGGGAGACTTATGAGGTTATGCAGAATGTAGAAGGCATAACGTAGGAAGAATTTGAAAGACTCTTCAAAGCACATTATGCAAATGATGATCAACAAGCTAAAGTGGTTGGTCATTTTGAGAGATTGACTTAGAGGAAAAAAATAGTGAACCAATATGTGATAGAGTTCACCGAAATTGGCAAGACTTCCCCTTAGTCCAGCGGTAAGTGACACTTACCGAATTGCGAAGTTCAAGAATGGTCTAAATAAAAACATCTACAATTCACTCGTTTACCACTCTCTCTAAAGTAGTGTTAGCTGCCCAATGAGCTAAAGCCATAGAAAATGAGTAGGGTGTAAGAAAGAATAAAAGCAATGATAGAAAATTGAACAAGAGGAATCAAGGACAATGGTCTGCCCAAGATTCACCGAACAATGAAAGCTTTACGAGTAGTGGTTCATCAGGTAAAAGGAGGTTCAGTCCCTATACATATTATTATTGTGGTAAGCAGAGCTATAAGAGGAATGAGTGCCCAAAACATCTACAGAAATACCCTCTTTCTCATGAAGGACCACTTGGAAGCTATTCTGGTTCAACACCTCACCAGAATGCTCAAGCTAGGTCTCATCTATCACAGGGTGTTTCCTAAGCTTTTTCATCTCTACCACCTTACCACCAGTACCGCCCCCAGGGTTACACTCAGAATTTCCAGACTTCTCAGGCTTTAGCGAGTCAAGGAGGGCATGGATATAGTAGCAGTGTCCCCGGATAGGAAGAAGCAATAAAGGAAAAGGAAAAGTCACTGGCCAAGCTTATGCAATTTCTGGAACCGATGGTACAAATGAACACACTGGCCAAGGTGTTGTTGACAGTATGGTTCTTATTTCACACTCTTGAGCACGTGTTTTGTTTGGCACTGATACATCTTATTCATTTATATCCTTGTTGTTTGTTTAACTTTTGAGGTTATAATTTTCTGAGTTGGATTATGTCTTGACTTTGGGAACATCAACGGGTGGAGTAACTAATGTGTCTAGCGTGTGTAAATCTTATTGTGTAGTGATTGATGGTAAAGAATTACTTGCTAATTTAATTGTGTTACCAATAAAACAATATGATGTAATTCTCAGTCTGGATTGACTATCCAAGTATCGAGCTATTGTCGATTGTTATGATAAACGAGTGACACTTTTTCTAGATGATGGACAACCCATAATATGTCAAGCTCGAATGAATTCATTAAAACCAAGTTCTGTTCTAAAAGCCTATTTAGGTGGTAGGAAGAAACTTGAGTGTTATGGGAACTTGTTTGCCATTGATGGTGAAATGAGAACTGATGATCAAGACCTATGGATATAGGTGGTGAGCGAATATTCAAAAGTATTTCCAAATGATTTACCAAGGCTACCACCAGATAGGGAGATCGAGTTCCGTATTGATCTTGTTTCTAGGGCTCAGCTAGTTTCTATTCTAGCCTACCACATGGCTCTAGCAGAGATGAACGAATTAAGAGGACAGTTGGATGATTTGATATCTAAGGGTTTTATTCGGAGTAGTACTTTTCCTTGGAGTGCTCCTGTTTTGTTTGCCAAAAAAGCTTACAGTACTTTAAGGCTTTATGTAGACTACAAGAAGTTAAACCAATTGACAATAAAGAACAAGTATCCTTTGCCAAGAATTGACAAACTGTTTGATCAACTTAGTGGTCAAGATTCTTCTCCAAGATTGACTTGAGGTCAGGTTATCACTAGTTGAAGATAAGAGAGGAGGATATACTGAAAACAACATTCAGAGCTCGTCGCTCACTTTAACTTTCTAGTAATGCTTTTTGGTTTGACGAATACACTTGTAGCATTTTTGAACCTCATGAACCAGATTTTCAGGCTGTACTTGGATCGTTTTGTAGTTGTTTTTATTGATGATATCCTGGTGTATTTTAAAACCCAGGAAGATAACGCCGAACATTTGAGGATAGTGCTTGAAGTTTGAGAAGTCAACGGTTATATGTCAAGCGATCGAAATGTGATTTCTGATGTCAGAAGTTAAATTTTTGGGGTATAAAATTTCTCAAGAAGGTCTCTCAATCAATCTTACTAAAGTAGAAGCCATTCTAAAGTGGGAAAGACCAAAGAATGTGATAGAGATATGAAGTTTCCTCAGTTTGGCAAGCTATTACCATTGCTTTGTTTAGAATTTCTCAAGGGTTGCATTACCATTGACGAGGTAAACTAAGAAATATGTCAAGTTTATTTGGGATAGTGATTGTAAAGAAGCTTTCAGGAAACTGAAGCACAATTTGACAACTGCACCTATTCTTACTGTACTTGAGAGTAGTGAACCTTACGTGGTGTATACCGAAACTTCAAAGATACAATTGGGATGTGTTAAGATGCAAAATGGTCGAGTTGTAGCGTATGCTTCTCGTTAACTAAAGCCACATGAGAGAACTATCCTATCCATGACATGGAATTTGCAGGAGTAATTTTCGCACACAAAATTTGGAGGAGTTATCTATATAGTGTGAAATTTGAAATATTCTCTGACCATAAGAGTTTGAAATACCTTTTCATTCAATGGGATCTGAATTTAAGACAACGAAGATGGGATAAATATATGAAAGACTATGACTTCGAACTACGGTACCATCCTAGTAAGGCCATTGTTGTAGCTGATGCTTTGAGTAGAAAACCTTATGGTATATAGGCTGCACTTATTTTTCAAGATTAGAAGAACTCAGTGGCAATTGATGATTATAACTTGCAGTACCTTGAGTCCGGCAATGCTGCTTATCTAAGTAATGTTGTTGCTCCACCTACACTTCTCCAGACTGTGCAATAAATTCAATAGCAAGACCAAGAGTTGAGAGCAATCTAGAATCAACTCAAAAAGGGTGAATAATTGGAAGGTTGGAGTATAAATAGAGAAGGATTTATGTTTTTCAGAGGAAAGCTAGCAGTAGCCAATGATCCTTATCTTAGAGAGACCATTCTCAGTAAAGCTCATAAGTCTAAATTTGCTATACATCCTGATAGCATAAAGATGTATCATGATCTGAAAAGACAGCATTAGTGGAAAGGTATGACATGTGACATAGCTAATTTTGTAGCTAAGTGCATAACATGTCAGTAAATCAAACCTGAACACTAGAGACTAGTTAGACTACTATAGCCTTTACCTATACCAGAGTGGAAATGGGATAAGATCACAATGGATTTTGTGATGGGTTTGCCAACGACACGAAGAAAGAACAACGTAGTTTGGTTGATCGTTGTTCGTATGACGATGACTACTCATTTCATACCGATCAGATCTAATTTTTCACTCAACAAGCTTAGCTATCTCTACATTAAGAATATTGTTCTTTTGCATAGAGTGCCATCAAGCATAGCACCTGACAGAGACCCAAGATTTAGATCCAAGTTTTGGAGAGCTTTGCAAAGAACTTTGGGGATAGAACTAAATCTCAGAACTACTCACCATCTTTAGACAAATGGCTAATCTGAAAGGACTATTCAGACTTTAGAAGACATGCTTCGCTCTTGGATACTATATTTTATTGGAAACTGGGATGATCACATGTCATTAGTGGAGTTTACTTACAACAACAACTACTAACCCAGTCTTGGCATGGCTCTATTTGAGGTATTATATGGGAGACCAAGTAGATCACACTTATGTTTGGCCGATGTAGAGGAGCTTACTACTCTTAGGCCAAAACTGATACAAGAGATTACTGAGAAAATTAACAAGATTCGGGAAAGACTTAAAGATATGCAGAGTCACCAGAAAAGCTATGCAGGCCTAAAAAGACGTGAAGTAGAGTTCAAAGTTAGTGATCAAGTATTCTTCAAAGTGACTCCAAGGCTTGGGATTACTAGATTTGGACTTAAAGACAAATTGGCTCTAAGATATATTGGACCATTTAAAATTACTGTTAGAATTGGACCCATAGCATATCGCTTAGATTTGCCACCATAATTAGGCCGAGTGCATAATGTTTTTCATGTCTCGATGCTCAGGAAGTATGTACCTGAGTTATTGCATGCTATTCAGCTTGTGGAAGTGCCATTATAAGAAGATATAATATATGAGGAACAACCAGTCCGAATACTGGGGAGAGAGCTCAAAGTACTTCGAAATAGATAGATACCACTTGTCAAGATTCTTTGGCAATAACATAAGGAAGAAGAAGCCACTTGGGAACAAGAAACAGAAATGAATGAAAAATATCCTCATTTATTTAACTTTCAACTTGAAGTTGTACTTTAACCCTTATATTCGAATTTTGGGACGAAATTCTTTTAAAGGGAAGAGGATGTAAAATCCTAAATTTTGTAAGGATAATTAAGTAATTTTAATTCAAGGGCTTCTTGGTAATTTTACATTTTTAGATTAATTAAATAAAAATCTGAAAATATTTCAAATTAAATCATTGGTGTTGAACCTAGATAAAATAAAGTCTATATGCATTTGGGGCAAAAGTAAAAAAGAAATTATCAATCGAGGTAAAAATATAATAATAAAGGGATTAAAATGAAAAAATCTTTTTGAAACTTGTAGCCAAAATGGAATTTCAGAAATTTTTTTCGGTTTAGTCAAGTAGTGACACGTGTCCCACTACCAACAGTTTCCAAAAATTGCATAAAAACCCTCACATTTCTTCTTTTTCTTCACGAAGGTCCTTAAACCCACTCTCTATTACTGTTCATCGTCACGCCACCAGCTACCGTCGTACCCGATGCACCTACCCACTCTGAGCAAAAGCCGCCAACGAACCAATGTCAAGTGTTGCCTCCGTGAACCACCGCTCCTCACCAGAGAAAAGACCACCCAAAATCACCGCCACTAGAATGGTTTTTGGCCTGTTGTTTCTTCCTCTCACATCCGATCAACTCGTTGTCACCACTGTTGAACTCGTCTCGATGTTAGCTTTCATTTCTGACCACTCTTGGCCTCTAACTCGACTCCAGTGAGAAGTTGGTTACTATAGCATTTTTATAATATTAAATTTTTGTGGCATTTTTCTAACTATTTCGGAATTGAGTTATTTTGCCCGAAAAAATTATACCACGTGAAAAAGGAGATTGAAACATGAAATCTCATAATTTTGAAGTGTTAAAATGGTAATCGGAAGGTCGTTAATAATCGATATGGAAAAGTGGCATTTTTCTAATTATTTTCAAAATGTGGTATTTTTATAATTTTCGGATTTTTGAGCCTACTTAATGCTCAGGACCTCGAAACTGAGTTCTGACTTCAAATTTGGACTCAGTGAGGTCAAGAAATGAATTTTAATATAAAATATCACTATTTTTTGAAATGACACGAAAATCAAGAAAATAACTCATGAATTGCACCATTTTGCGTTCCACAGGCTGGTTCTGCACCGGAAGCTGTTTTCGACAAACTTTATGTCTAACTCAACAATTTTAGGTGTTCTAAATTCAGCAGTGACCTCCGTTTCTCAGTTTGAGGCTCCGTTTGGAAATTGACTTCTTCAAATAAACGTATTGGAATTCAGAAACGACCGTCTGAATAACTAGCTGATCGACAGAGGACTTTTCTAGCGTCGTCAACTCAGCATATTCGAGGTAGGGGATTCAATTTCCTTGTTTTCTATTATTTTTCATTAAAATTGGAATTTATTCTGAAAATAAAACTTCGTGATTTTATTAAATTAAATTATTTAAATAATTATTTTAATGAACTGTGAGCTTATGAAACATTGTGGACTACTCTGGATATTTTATGTATGATTTTGTACTAGTTTTAATCTTGAAATTTGGCTAAATCTTAGGAACAGTGTTTTTTGGATTTTTAAGTACAAAATAAATTTCTATTTAAAAATCAGAGTATGTCTAGAATGCTAAAACACTGCATGGTTATTTGAGACTCCACAT
>JXTB01000073.1:870362-880694 GCA_002914805.1 Parasponia andersonii
TATTTATAGGTAAAGCGTACACAAAGATGATTATCAGCCACCTCTTAAACATTATAGTATAGTCCTTCAGGATAAGACATTTCGAAGATGAAGTGTCACTCATGGATTAACCAAAGTGCATGAGTTTGATATCTCAACAAACAAGTGTCAACAAGTTGATAGTTTTAAGAGTATGAGGTGGCATGGGATCTCCCAATAGCATGCTGAGAATTGGCATAGCGTATTATGTTAGTTCTTTTGTCCAATAAAAATTTTATCGCGTCATATTTTCATAACCTAATGTCATATTTTCATAACCTAATAACAAAACTTGGATATTTTACCTTGTCTAAATTGGGATGAGAAATATTTTACATTGTCTAAATTGGGATGAGAAGTAACGTTTCTTTTTTCACCGGTTGACGATGTCTTGTAGAAAATATAAAATTATTACTGTGAGAAAGTACATTTTAATTCCTTCCTTGTCCGTATTCTAATGTATTTTGATTTGAAGGATGCTCACACATAAATAGAGCAAAAGAGGAAGATGGTTGAAACTATGTACGAACTAAAAGAGTATTCTGAACCATATTTATCAAAATAAACTTAACCTAATTTTGAATCCAAGGCCTTTAGAAGGTCTATTTAAACCAATTTTCATATGGAGATTGACGATGAAGGAGAGAGGATAACATGATTAACGTAAAGAAAATCTTTCATGAAAGGGAAAATTTGACAAATTACATACACGTTAAAAGAGCCTAAAAAGTCGAATAAACTTTGGGGTCTAATAATTTTCGATCCAAGAGGCCTTCCAATTATCAGTTGTACAGGGTAAGTGGTGATATTTTTTCGCTCGACTATAATCGCAAGTAGCGTATACTCTCCATTTTATGTTAATTTTTTATAAGGAATTTTTTGGTTATTTACAAAAGATTGTGCTTTACGTATTATAAATCCACTCTTAAACATGCACAAACCTTTATAAAACGGATCTCATTAATTGAAAATGTGAAGCTATTCTTTCAGCTATATAAACTCACCATTCATCTTAAACTAACTAAATTATACACAACTGAATCATGTAACTTCGATGATGCCAAAATAATGTAAATACGTCCAACTTCAGTAACTAACATTTCTAAACGGTTAAATGTATAATTTATCCTAATTTAATTGTACATTAGAAAATGCTAACTGGTGTTTGATCACAAAGAAACGAAACTCTTTTTTCTTTTTTTAAAGTACAATATGTAACCTTACCCTCCATGCAACATAAAAAGGCACAAAATTATTATTTTTTCTTTAAGAAAGAAAAAAGGTTTATGCTGAATTATCCAACTTTTACCAATTTAGTCATCAAAGTTTCAATTGTGCCAATTAAATATATAAATTTTTTTATTTGAAACAATATGATCCTTAAATTGTCTAAATTATAACTTGCTATTAAATTTTTAATAAAAAACATATATAAGAAATATTTGTAACATCTAAAAGTATATTGAAAAGAAAATAAACAGAATAAAATGATTTGAAGAGAAGAAAAGAAAAGATGTATTATTTGTATTTTAGAATTCTTAGATCTGTAAATTTAGAAAAAAAATTTCTGTAATTATTCACATATTTTTATGTTTGGAATTCTTAAATTACTTTTTCAATATAATTTCTAATGTCATCACGCACTCCTTGGATATATTTTTTATCAAAAATTTAGCAATAAACTGTAATTTAAATAATTCAAGTACTAAATTATTGTAAATCAAAAAATTCAAAAACATAATAATTAAAATTAAAATTTTGAGGACTAAATTATTAAATAGTTTAGAGACCACCATTAATCCAATTTAATTAACTATCAATACCTGAGCTTACCAACCATGAAAAAAAAAAAAACTAAATAATTGTCTTTTTCTTGAAAAAAAAAAAAAAGAGAAAAAAAAGTGTAACCAAATAAATAAAACAAGTTGATCTAGGTTCTTGAAAATATAGGAAAAAAAGAAATTTAAATTTCCAATGTAAGGGGGAAAAAAAACAAAAGAAACAAAATAAAATATAATAAAAGAGAAAACGTGACACGAAAATTTTTTATTGCGCATGCAGTTCTCTCATTGGCCAGAGCACGTCACCTCACTTGCCTAAACTCAAACCGAATTGCACAATAATAAACAGAAGAGGAAAAGTCGTCACTGCTCAAATAAACAAAACGCTCTCCAAATGGTGGTGATGACACGCGCCACTGACGCTACACACGTCATGAAGACGTGCAATGGAGTCACGAGTGACTAACCAATACGAAGGACGCGCGTGCGTGTTCGTCCGGTCCTTCCCTTGACCGTTAGAACCATGAAACAGCTCAGAAAGGCAGTGTGGCGTAGGCTCTGAATCGATGACTACATGACTCTAATGAGAAAGAAATGATTTAGTCTTTACGCGTTTGGATGCTGAGAAAATCGAAGGGCTTTCAGGTGGAATATTTGGGTGAAATTTGGAGAAAATGGTGGAAAATGGGAGGATGACGATGATGATGAGACGGACATTAGTGGGTGCAGTGGCGATTGTGTTCATAGCAGCAGCATTGAGCTCCATTACAGCTCCTTCTTACCTCAATTTCTCTCTCCTCTTTAAGGACCCAAATTCCTGTCACTGTCCTCCTCGGGTAATCTCTCTCTCTCTCTGATTTTTTTTTGTTTTTGATTTTTTTTTTTTTGGTTTTTTGTTGGAATGGTTGAAGAAATCTAATTCTATTTCCATGCTGGTTTTTGTTTTTGTGGAAGGTGTAGCGTTTTTTAATTTTCACAATTCGAAATACTGGTCGATTTGTTAGAATGTAGCCTGTAGTAGAGATTTTTTTTAAGTCTTGAATGTGCAAAATTGTTCTTTAAATTTTATGTTTAATGTGAGATTGAATCTGGGGGACTATTTTGTACTTGGTTTTGCTGCATGCATTAGTCAATGATTTGTTTTGGATAACAAACTATTAAAAAGATCAAATTTTTGTCAATCAATTTGAATGTTTTGACTGAGCAAAAAAGTTCTCAAGAGTGCTAAAGAACAAAGATAGTGTCGTTATCTCTGTTGCTGCTATACGATATTTAAGAAATGAGGAACTATATATTGAAGGTAATTATGTAATTGATGAAAGAGAAGCATGGAACAATCTAATTATGTCATGAAGGATATGAAACACTGCATTTATATTCACTTAACCCATTATTTTCCTCTGTGTTTGATTGATGCAGGACCAAAATAAATATACTGGCTTGATTGAGGACTGTTATTGTGATTATGAGACAGTTGACAGTATCAATGGGGAATTTTTGTACCCTCTGCTACAAGAGCTCGTGACGACCTCCTTTTTCCGGTATTTTAAGGTGTGATATACCCTCTTATAGTCTGATGATTCTCCAACTTCTTCATTTTGCTGTAATGTATTATGTGATAACATTCCTTTTACAGGTCTAAAACAGCTTTTTGTTTGAATGTGTTTTCTGTATTTTATGCCATCGTCATTTGTTCTGGACGTTTAAAAGACTTTTTGTTTGAGCTCGCTGTCAAACACATATTTCCTGTTAGTGCATTTGGTATTGATTGAGGTGATCATGCCATGGAGAGTCAGGTGTATCGCCAAAAGTACTTTGTTTTTCTGTTTTACTTTGATCATCATATGGAAGCTTGTATAAAAGATTGAGATTGGGGTGTCATGCCATGGAAAGTCAGGTCTACCATCTAGTAGTCACAATGCCTCTCCCTTTCTTTTCAAGTGCTAGTGTTGGATAATCATATGACAGCTTATATGGAGGAATGTTAAGTTTGCTATTATTTGAAGATCTAGGACACCTAGTTATCTGTTACACTCCAATTACTAGGCTTGCACCATGATTAGTACTTTATTTGTTCATGATTTGGAAGCATTTGATTTTACATTATTAGTTGTCTGGGAATACCGTTGTTTCTTTTTCCGTCATTCAGAAAAAGTTATAAATTGAAATTTCTGTTTTAGCTGACTTTATAATATTGTAATTTAGTGACAATGTATACTTGTTCCATACAATAGGTCAAGCTATGGTGTGACTGCCCTTTTTGGCCTGATGACGGCATGTGTCGTTTACGTGACTGCAGTGTCTGTGAATGCCCAGAAAATGAATTTCCAGAAACTTTTAAGAAACCATGGACCCATGGCCTTCCATCTGATGATTTGGTGTGTCAAGAAGGAAAGCCACAATCAACTGTTGACCGTACTTTAGACAGTAGAGCTTTCAGAGGTTGGATTGTTACAGATAATCCATGGACAAATGATGATGAAACTGATAATGGTAAATTCCACTTTGTGTGTGCTTCTACTAGCCTTACCTGTTAATCTGTTCTCAAGATCTTTAGCATTGAAAGTTGGTTTATAGATTATAGCAGTTTAGATTAAAGATGACTATTTATGTATAATTTCAGAAGTTAAAGTGATGGAGAATATACATCGATAGATGATTAGACAGTAAGCTAATTCGAAACGAAATCTTTAGTTCAGCAGACATTAAAAAATAGGGTTGTTGAGGTTGATGGCTACAGCATGGTGATAAAATCTTGAGTGTCAATGGTTCCTTTATATTGTATAGTGGTATAGTTTTCTTTGCCAAATGGACTCTATTAAATTTTCAAAAGATTGATTGTTGACTTTTGATCTGCAGGTGAAATGACCTACGTAAACCTACAACTAAACCCTGAACGTTACACTGGCTATACTGGGCCATCAGCTAGAAGGATATGGGATGCTGTGTATTCTGAAAATTGCCCAAGATGTAAGTTGATCCTGTAGATATTTGCTGACAACTTGACTGCAGTGGACATTCTAAATTTTTAACAAATTGAGGATAATTTAGTAGTTCATGTTATACATGTTACAATTGATTGTCATAGAGCATCATTTGAAAAGCAAAATGTAAGCAGTTATAAATGATGACTTCTTACCTTAGTGGAGCTTTGATGCATGCCGTTAAGTTTAATAATATCCGTTGCTGTCCTACACGTTCTTTATAAATTTAGTAGTGTATTTGGCAGGAAAGGATTAATTGCCATTTCTTTTTTAATTTAAGAAAATGATTCTCTAATAACTTTATTATTAGGACAGAAAGCAGGGAAAGAACTTAGTTCTTTGTAGAATACGTAAGAATAAAGATCATGCTAAAAGAAAAAAGAAAAATAAACCTTCTTCTATTCTCTGTTTTTATACTGGCAACAGAATCAAAGCCTTTTTGTTTGTATTTTACGATTAAAGAAATATCTTATGTTCGACATTGTGCAGTTAAACTATGCAACTTCTTAGCTCTATGAAATTCTTTGGTTGATTGTACACTTGCCAGCTTAATGCCTATTCATTATTACTAATGCAACCCCCATTTTCTCTTATGCTTTGGGGCTTTTGTTTCTAAATGAATGGAACCTTTGAAGTACTTTCTGCTGTTTCATTTAGCAGAGTTCGAGATTATGTATTTATTTATATACAAATATGCATACGTTTGTATATGTCAATTTATCAGCAATCAATATGTTACTTGTATTTTCTCATACTTTCCATTATTCTTTGCTACTGTTCCCCACAACTTTTCTTGTATAATTTTTCAAAACCAGATATTTATATTCTAATATGCCACATATAAACCCCCACCCCCGACCTTTTTTTGGTAAATCCATTAGGAAATTCATCTTCCTGTTTTTTCATTTTTTTTTCCTTCTAAACAGCAGATTCATCTGGTGAGATATGTCAGGAAAAGAAAGTTCTGTACAAATTAATATCTGGTCTTCATTCCTCAATTTCAATCCACATAGCTGCTGATTACCTTCTGGATGAAACTACCAATCAGGTTCTCCTGCTACCTCATACCATTTGACTATAGTGTTTTGTCTTTATTTATTACTGGTTTGACATCTATTTTGGTGGTTGTGGTTAAAAGCGGATAGATTTTCAGATTGCTGTAGAGATTGTACCAACAATTCATACTGCATGCAATCGACATACTTAACTTGAGGCTTGATTGCACAAAGAGCACTCTCTTTTACACCTTTTATCACGTGGATTCTATTGTCCAGTTAAACATTTTAATATTATAGCAAGCCATGGTGGAATCCACAAGTCAAACAAGACTGAGAGAGTGTAAAAAAGAATGCAGCTCGCATTTCTCATGCTCAAATTAAAAACAGATGCTAAAAAGAACTAAAACCTATCCACACTTGAGAGAGTAGCGACCATCAGGACCTTTTCTTTAAGTTTCTGTCACCATTCAGCGCAATAGAATACATGATTCAAAATGTAATTATCTTTTCAATTTGATGTCATTCAAAATTTCATGAGGTGCAACTTAAACATTCAGTTTTTTTCTTCTGTGACGAGGACAAAAACAGTAAAGTGTCCTATCCTCTCAGTAGAGTAAGTGCCCTATCCTCTCGTGGATTAAGCATTTGATATTTGTTGATATGATTTCAGTGGGGTGAAAATGTGGAACTACTATATGACCGTGTTTTGAAGTACCCACATCGTGTCCGGAACTTGTACTTCACATTCCTATTTGTTCTCCGTGCTGTGACCAAAGTGAGTATCCACTGGCCTTTACTTTCATAAACCGAATTCTAATTACATGAATTTTTAGCTGTTTTCCTATGTTGCAGGCCGCAGATTATCTGGAACAGGCTGAGTACGACACTGGGAACCGTTCAGAAGACTTGAAAACACAGTCTCTAATGAAGCAGCTACTGTACAGTCATAAACTTCAAGCTGCATGTCCTCTTCCATTTGATGAAGCAAAGTTGTGGCAAGGCCAAAGTGGACCTCAACTAAGGCAACAGATTCAAAAGCAATTCAGAAATATTAGGTTCATCTCTGAACATTTTGTCTTATTACTATCTTGTCCTTGGATAATGAGATGGATACTTATCCACATTTGTTTAATGTGTTTATATGTCATTACTATATTCCTTATGTTTAACCGTCAAATTAGTGATGAACATTTACTACAATGTGCAGATAGTATCCTTTTTCTCATAATTTGCACCCAGTTTTCCAACTATTTGTTTCATTAAAGCGTTCATTATATCTACATATGGCAGTGCACTGATGGATTGTGTAGGCTGTGAGAAGTGTCGTCTTTGGGGAAAGCTTCAGGTTCTTGGTCTCGGTACAGCATTGAAGATCCTCTTTTCAGTTGATGCTGATAATACTCCAGTTCAACCTGTAAGCTCCTTAAGCTTTTGTTTATGATCTTTGACAATGAAATTTTGCAACGTTTCTTTCCTATCATTATGATTCAACATCAGACTGTTTTGGTTAAATATAATTAGCTTCACCAGTTAGTCTTGGTAATTTTGAATGTGTCTCTCTTTCTTAGACAAGTGTTTTCCTCCCTTTGCAGTTGCAGTTGCAACGAAATGAAGTGATTGCTTTGCTAAACCTGCTCAATCGTCTCTCGGAATCGGTCAAGTATGTCCACGAGAAGGGACCTTCAGTGGAAAAGATATTAGGAGAGATTGACCATGTTACATATGAGGACAGCACACGAAAAAGAATGTGGAACTTGATCGATGGGCTTAAGTACACCTTATACCGCGCGCACATGCTACTCATCCTTTTCATACGTGTGTAGTATACTGGAGCAACAGGATGGAGCTGAAAGTAACAACGTGCTGATTCGGTTTGCAGATTTAGGAAGCGACTGTAGCCAGGTCAGCTGCATATGTTTTCATATACACACATACCTATGTATGAGGAAATATGGGGTGGTCAGAATTTTGGATAAAACACCCATTCTGAGGTTGTAGAGATGCATACACAACTAGAGTCATCAGGCTTAAACTGTAAAATGTACAACAGTGTCTTATTGGATCCAAATCTTAGAAATGCCATGAAATTAGCCAAATATATTTCTTGCATGATGGAGTCAATAATCTTGCAAGTTTTCTTTNGGGGGGGAGTCAAGAGAACATTATAAGGTTTCTCAAATTGGTAAGAAAATAGTTAAGCGTTTTGAAAGCATGTAGATTTGAAGAAGCAACCCGTGTTGCTCTAGAATCCAATGCCTTTTGGGCTGTCTTATGACAAAGAGATACTGAATTTTCCCTTCTTTCCGACATTGTCCTCTTACAGTTTCTCGCTGTTCAAACATTTTATGAACTTCTTGTGGGGGTTCCATCGCAACGGTTGATAACATGACGTAACTAACTTTAGAACTGAAAATGTAAATAATAGTTCAACATAATTGATAGGGAAGTAAATTGAAACATGGCTTAAAAAAAAAGTAAGAAAAACATTATGACAGATTTGTTATTTTTTAGATTCATAATTTGAATGACCTAATTCTTAGGCGATGGTCAACGAGTGGAGGAAAAAAGTCAAAAAAAGTCATACGTTATTTTAATTATTTAAAAATAAAAAAAAAAAAAGATACAAACAAATTATGTAATGCTACTCAAATTATTTTTCAAAATGTCGAAAAAAAAGTTATTTTTCGAGATAATTTATTGAGACATGGCAATAATCTTAAATAACTAAAGAAAAAAAGGATCATCTGCTCTATGCAAATGTAACATTATATTTTGATTTGTACAAAATTATAACTTCATATTTAAAATTTCTATAAATTTGTAGCTTTTGTGTATAAATTATCCAACAAATTTCTCATTAAACATGATATTTGAATTGAAAATATCTTATTTCTGCTGACTAACAAAATAATTTTAAAAAAAAATAACTTAAAATAGTTAACACAGATCATCTAACCTGTACAAAAAAACTACAAATTTTCAAAAATTAGAAATGTAAACATAAAAACTCGGATTTTGGGAAAGTAATTTGGACATTTTACCAATTTTCCGGATATAATATTAGGGGGATTAATTTGCAAAAGTTTGATGCAGAAGGACTAAATTATAATTTTTGGGGGACAGAATTGATAGAGATTTAGAATTTTGGGGACTTCTGTGTAATTTTTGAAATATTGCATAATCCCATATATTCTCACTCACGTGGGTATCATTTTTCTCTCTCTCTTGGATCCCCTCCGCCCGTCGACGTTAGACCGCTACAGGAGCCGCCGCCGCCTTCGTTCACCCACGCAACCGACCGGCGAAGCCTCCCCGTGCAACGCCGAAGCCGCGCCGCCCATCCCCGGTCACCGCCATCGCCTGCAACGCCGAAAAAGCTCCAAAAGGCCAATTCGGATTTTTGGCCGCCGGCGACGATTCCGACCTCCGTTCGACCTCCAACCAGTCCCGTTGAATTCATCTCGTCAGAAGAATTGTCAAAGTATATATATCTCACCCCCATTTTGCCCGGATTGAAAGTTGTCATTTTTGGATATTTTGAGTTTAAATTTGACTTTTTGATCCGCCCGTTTGATTATGTTTTTGTTACATTTTTGGAATGTACTCGGAAAATGGAGAAGTTTGATATATATATTGCCTATGTTTGGTGATTAGCACAGAAATCGAGATCAAACGATCGAGATTTACCTCGATTAGTGTGCCACCGGTCTGGTGTGGGCCCGGACCCGAATTGGACAAATTATATGTCTAACCTAGCTATTTTGGGTGCTACGAATTCAGTGAAGAGGTCCGTTTGTGGAATTGAAGCTCCGTTGAAAAGTTGATTTTTCACAAGAGGACGATCGAGGGCTTGGAATTGGTTCCCGACCCTCTCGGCGATCGTCAACGATACCTTGAGGATTCAATAGCGTGGTATTGCTATTCGAGCGAGGTAAGGACTCAATTACCCTTGTTTTATATCGTTTTCGAATAACACTTATTTTCTGCAACATATGAGAATAAATATGATTTTTGGTTTTCTTGAACATGTGTGATGAGAATTGATTGTGTGATATATACATATTGTATTGCTCTGGGAATTTTCTGAGTGTAGATTATTTTGGGTATATTAAAAATAAAGTCGTTATGTTGCCCGTTTATCTATAAAATCTAGTATGCTAATTTTATCGAAAAACTCGAGCATAATTATTTTTACACTTCAGTTCTGTATTGCACGTGTCATAGGATCATACATGAGCATCGTTTTAGCATCGTAGGTTTACAATGTGGCGTTGTGTGCCCCACCGTCGGTGTAGAGTCCATAAACCCGCGCAGAGTTTTGTTACTTCTGATTACCTCCCCATTTGGCAGGCGTAGGCAATTCGGTTGCCCCTCCAAGTTTGGTAGGCGACACACGGGTGTCCCCTCCGGGTATGAGCTTAGGTATCAGGCAGGCTGTTAGGCATACTTAGTGCCATCATCCTAGGTTTCCACAGATGAAAGGATGAGAGCTCATGGGTATGGGTTGATTTGTGTTATATGCATATGAATTGAATGGTTTTGAGTATACTG
>JXTB01000073.1:880776-893599 GCA_002914805.1 Parasponia andersonii
TGTAGTTCATTATCTTGGTAATGCTTGGAGTGTGACGTCATGGTGTTTGAATTGTTTGGGTTTTGTGTTAGCATTGAACCAAAATTACTACTTTCTATTTTGTCTGAGAACTTGTGTATGCCATTCTAGGAATTGAGTTTCGTTGTGGAAGATGATGATGCTTGGATTTATATTTGATTTCGCATTTTTAAATAATTATGCGATCTATGTTTAATGGTATATACGAACTGTAGGAATGGTTCACGGGATGAAATTCTAATTATTTTATTTAAATGGACCGTTTTATAAAACTAGAACTTTTGACACTTTTCAAATAAATCAAGGAATTTCCCATATTTGTGAAATTTTCTTTCTGCCACTGGCCCGGGTTTTGGATCATGACAGAAATATTTGGTATCAGAGCTTTGAGTTTAACAGCTCAGACGTATCACCATTAAACTAGATTGAAGTTGATTTTATGACAAGCATTCATTATTATCGCATTAACAGTTTGGCATATTATTTATGACTTGTAACGATGCCTCCTAGAAGAGTTCCGAGGCACCAACCAGGTGTCGAACCTCCTCTTCCAGATATCACTTATCTGATCGAGGCAATGCAGCAGATATTCGTCCAGATGAGCAATCCAGACTATCAACCTCCAGCTCCGAAGGAACGTCAGTTGGATCAGACTGATCATCTCCAGCGGTTCATGTGTCTCTAGGCAGGGCAGTTTGATGGTAGACCAGAAGCTCTCACGGCAATTGCTTGGTTGCGTGAGATAAAGAGGCACTTTCGGGCCCTTAGTACTCCGGTAGAGTTTTGGGTTATGTTTGTTGTTACCCGTTTGATGGGAAGTGCCATTCGTTGGTGGGAAACAGTGGAACGAATGCAAGATGTAATGGGCTTGACTTAGGAAGACTTTTAGCGGATTTTTAAGGCCCAGTATGCCAATGAGGATCAACAGGATGAAGTTGTGAACCGGTTTGAGACGTTAATTCAAGGTAACAGAACGGTGAATGAGTACGTGATAGAGTTCACTAAGTTGGCAAGCGTTGCTCTTGGACCGGGTACGAGTTAGAAGTATTGAGTTACCAAGTTCAGGAGTCATCTGAATCAGAACATTTTCAACAGGATTGGTACTCAGACTTTCCATACTTTTCTTGAGATTACAGCGGCTACCTAGTGGGCAGAGGCCATCGAAGAAGAATTGGATTCCACGAGGAACCAACAAAGAGGTAATGACAGAAAAGCCACCAGAAGGAACCAGGGGCAGTGGTCAGCCCAGGGTACTCCGAACAGTAGGAGCTCGAATAGCAGTGGTTCTTCAAGAGGTGGCAGAGGCAGTCCATATGGAGGATGTTTTGTTTGTGGCCACCAGGGTCATCGGAAGAAGGAGTATCCCAACCGTTTGCAGAAATCTCCTCTTTCTCAGGAAGTACCGCAAAGGAGCCAGTCCAGTTCTGTTTCTTATCAGAACACTCAAGTAAGGCCGCAACAGTCACAGGGTGCTTCGCAGGCTTTTACTTCCCCTCAGTCTTATCAGCATCAGTACCGCCCTCAGGGTTTTACTCAGAGTTTTCCGACTCCTCAGGCCTCAGAGAGTTAGGGTGGGCACGGATATGGCAGTAGTGGTCCAAGATCTAACAGTAGTCGTCCTGGTCAGGAGAGAGGCAATAAAGGGAAAGGGAAAGTGACTAGCTAAGCCTATGCTTGTACTGGGGCAAACGACACTCAGGATCGCACCGGTCGAGGTATTATTGACAGTATGATCCTTCTTTCACACTCTTGGGCACATGTTTTGTTTGATACTAGTGCATCCCATTCATTCATATCCTTATTGTTTACTCAACTGTTAGGGTTGGAATTTTCCGATTTGGATTATGTATTGACGTTGGGTACACTTTTGGGAGGAGTAGCCGATGTGTCTAGTTTGTGTAAGTCTTGTCAGGTTGTGCTTGGTGATAGGAAACTTCTAGCTGATTTGATTGTGTTGCCGATGGGACAGTATGACGTGATACTCAGTATGGATTGGTTGTCAAAGTATCAAGCTGTTGTAGACTGTCATAAGAAGCGGGTGACTCTTTTTTCTGGTGATAGGCAACCTATTATCTATCAGGCTGGGATCAATCTGTTGAAGCCTAGTCTTGTTTTGAAAGCGAAAGGAAGAAACTCGAGTGTTATAGGAACTTATTTGCCATAGATAGCGAGGTGAGGATAGACAATCAAGACCCATGGATTTCGGTAGTGTGTGAGTATTCGGAAGTATTTCCTGAAGACTTACCAGGGTTACCACCAGATAAGGAGATCGAGTTCTGTATTGAACTAATTCCTGGAGCTCAACTAGCTTTTATTCCAGCCTATCGCATGGCGCCTGCTGAGATAGAAGAATTGAGAGAACAGTTAGATGATCTGCTTTCCAAGGGCTTTATTCGCAGTAGTACTTCTCCGTGGGGTACTCCTATTTTGTTTGCAAAGAAAGCTGATAATTCGTTAAGACTTTGTGTGAATTATCGGAAGTTGAATCAGTTGACAGTGAAGAACAAGTATCATTTGCCAAGGATAGATGAGTTGTTTAATCAACTCGATGGTTCAAGGTTCTTCTCCAAGATCGATTTGAGATCCGGTTATCATCATTTGAAGATAAGAGAGGATGATATACCTAAGACAGTATTCAAAACTCGATATGGTCATTTTGAGTTTCTGGTAATACCGTTTGGATTGACGAATGCTCCGCAGCATTTATGGATCTTATGAATCGGATTTTCAGGCCCTTTTTGGATCATTTTATGGTTGTATTCATCGATGACATCCTGGTGTATTCCAAGACTCGAGAAGAGTATACCGAACATCTGGGGATAGTACTCAAGAACTTGAGAGATCATTGGTTGTATGCCAAGAAATCGAAGTGTGACTTTTGAATGTCAGAAGTGAAGTTCTTAGGCCATGTGATTTCTCACAGAAATATTTCAGTCGATCCTGCTAAGATCGAAACTGTCCTGGAGTGGGAAAGACCGAGAAATATGACGGAAGTACGTAATTTCCTTAGATTGGCAGGCTACTACCATCGTATTGTGCAAGATTTCTCGAGAATTATTTTGCCTTTGACGAAGTTGACCAGGAAGGATGTTAAGTTTGTTTGGGATCACAAAAGTTAAGAAGCTTTTGTCAAGTTGAAGCAAAGCTTGACCACCACACCAATTCTTACTATTCCTGACAATAACGAGCCTTATATGGTGTATACCGATGCTTCAAAGATGGGTTTGGGATGTGTCTTGATGCAGAATGGTCAGGTTGTGGCTTATGCCTCTCGTCAGTTGAAACCACATGAAAGGAACTATCCCACCCATGATCTAGAGCTTGCAGCAGTGATCTTTACCTTGAAGATTTGGCGATGTTACTTGTATAGTGTGAAGTTTGACATATTCTCCGATCATAAGAGTTTGAAGTATCTCTTTACCCAGAAGGATCTGAACTTGAGACAGCGAAGATGGGTTGAGTATATGGAGGATTATGACTTCGACCTACAGTATCATCCTAGTAAGGCCAATGTTGTAGCTGATGCACTGAGTAGGAAGCTTCATGGTGCACTAGCTGCACTGGAGTTTGAAGATTGGAGAAACTCAGTTGTAATTGGTGACTATAACTTGCAGTACTTCGAGAATGAAGGGGTTGCTTGCCTGAGCAATATTGTGATTTCACCATCACTTCTCCAGACTGCACAACAGAGTCAGTGGCAAGACAGGGAGTTGAGGATAATCTGGAACCAGCTTCAGAATAGTGAACAGTTAGATGGTTAGAGCACTAACAGAGAAGAATTTTTGCTTTTCAGTGGGAAGTTGGCTGTAGCTAATGACCCTAATTTTCGAGAAACCATTCTAACAGAGGCTCACAAATCAAGGTTCGCAATACATCCGGGTAGTACCAAGATGTATCGGGACTTGAAGCGGCAGTATTGGTGGAAAGATATGAAAAAGGATGTAGCTACTTTTGTCGCTAAGTGTTTGACTTAGCAGCAAGTCAAGGCTGAATACCAGAGGCCAGCTGGATTACTTCAGCCGTTGCTAATTCCGAAATGGAAGTGGGACAAGATCACGATGAACTTCTAACCAATTTCCCAAAAACCTTGAGGAAGAATGACGCAGTTTGGGTGGTAGTCGATCGGTTGACGAAGAATGCTCACTTTATACCGATCCAGATGGACTACTCACTTACTAAGCTCAGTAGACTCTATGTGGAGAACATCATACGCTTGTATGGTGTGCCTTCAAGCATAGTCTCCGACAAAGATCCAAGGTTTACTTCTAAGTTTTGGAGAGCCTTGCAGAAAGCGTTAGGTATGCAGTTGGATATCAGTACGGCTCACCATCCTGAGTCAGATGGTCAGTCTGAAAGGACCATTCAGATTCTTGAGGACATGCTACGTTATTGCATACTGGATTTTGGTGGGAACTGGGATGATCATCTTCCTGTAGTAGAATTTGCTTACAATAACAGTTACCAGACCAGTGTGGGTGTGGCTCCATATGAAGTATTATATGGAAGGCTGTGTAAGTTGCCCTTGTATTGGGCAGAACCCGAAGAACGTGTTACTCTTGGACTTGAACTAATTGAGGAGAATACTGAGAAGATCAAGAATATCTAAGAGAGACTCAAAGAGATTCAGAGTCGCCAAAAGAGTTATGCTGACCCGAAGAGGCGTAAGGTAGAGTTCGATACTAGTGATTCCGTATTCTTGAAAGTGACTCCAAGGCGGAGTGTTACAAGATTTGGGGTTAAGGGTAAGCTTGCTTCAAGGTATATTGGTCCCTTTGAGATCATTGACAGAATTGGACCAGTGGCAGATTGCTTGAACCTGCCTACACAGTTGGGTCACGTGTATAATGTGTTTCATGTGTCGATATTGAAGAAGTACACGCCGGACCCATCTCATGTTGTTCAGTACGTGTATGTACCAATCCAAGAAGATGTATCCTATGAAGAGCAGTCTATTCGTTTGTTGGCTAGAGAGCTGAAGGTGGTTCGCAACAGAGAGATTCCACTTATCAAGGTGCTTTGGGAACATCACAAAGAAGACGAGGCTACTTGGAAACTCGAGACGGAGATGTACAAGAAGTATCCTCATTTGTTTGACCTTCAATCAGAAGTTGTATTGTGATGTAAACCTTGACTTGTACTTTGAATTTCGGAACGAAATTCTTTAAAGGAGAGGAGAATATAAAAATTCGGATTTTGGGAAGGTAATTTGGACATTTTACTAATTTTCTGGATATAATATTGGAGGGATTAATTTACAAAAGTTTTGTGCAGAATGACTAAATTACAATTTTTGGGGAACAAAATTGATAGAGAATTGAAATTTTTGAGACTTATGTACAATTTTTAAAAAATTACACTACCCCATATATTCCCACTCACGTGGGTATCATTTTCCTCTCTCTCTCTTCTTTCTCTCTCTCTCTCTCTCTCTCTCTCTCTCTCTCTCTCTCTCTCTCTCTCTCTCTCTCTCGGATCCTCTCCGCCCAATGACGTCAGACCACCGCAGAAGCTGCCGCCGCCGTCGTCATCCCGCACAATCGACCGGCAAAGCCTCCTCATCCGATGCCAAAGCCACACCACCTATCCCCAATCGTCGTCGTCGCTTACAACGCTGGAAAATCTCCAAAAGGCTAATTCGGATTTTTGGCCACCGGCGACGATTCTGACCTCCGTTCGACCTCCAAGGAGTCCCGTTGGATTCATCTCGTCACAAGGTTTGTCAAGGTATATATATCTCACCCCCATTTTGTCACAAGAATTGAAAGTTGTCATTTCTGGATATTTTAAGTTTAAGTTTGGCTTTTTGATCTGGCCATTGGATTGTGTTTTGTTGTTATTTTTGGAATGTACTCAGAAAATGGAGAAGTTTGATATATATATATATTGCCTATGTTTGGTGATTAGCACAGAAATCGAGATCAAACGATCGAGATTTACATCGATTTGTATGCCACCGGTCCGGTGTGGGTCCGGACTCGAATTGGACAAATTATATGTCTAACCTAGCTATTTTGGGTGCTATGAATTCAGTGAAGAAGTCTGTTTGTGAAATTGAAGCTCAGTTGAGAAGTTGATTTTTTGCAAGAGGAGATCGAGGGCTTAGAATTGGTTCCCGACCCTTTGAGTGATCGTCAACGACACTTTGAGGATTCGATAGTGTGGTATCGTTTTTCGAGCGAGGTAGGGACTCAATTACCCCTGTTTTATATCGTTTTCGAATAACACTTATTTTCTGCAACATATGAGAACAAATATGATTTTTGGTTTTCTTGAACATCTGTGATGGGAATTAATTGTGTGATATATACATATTTTATTGCTTTGGGAATTTTCTGAGTGTAGGTTATTTTGGGTATATTAAAAATAAGGCCGTTATACTACCCATTTTTCTATAAAATCTAGTATGCTGATTTTATCGAAAAATCCGAGCATAATTATTTTCACATTTCAATTCTATATTGCACGTATCATAGGATCATACATGAGCACTGTGTTAGCTTCGTGGGTTTACAATATGGTGCTGCGTGCCCCACTGTCAGTGTAGAGTCCGTAAACATTGTTACTTCTGATTACCTCCCTATTTGGCAGGCGTAGGCAGTTCGGTTGCCTCTCCAGGTTTGGTAGGCGACACACGGGTGTCCCCTCCGGGTATGGGCTTTGGTGTCAGGCAGGCTGTTAGGCATACTTTGTGTCATCATCCTTGGTTTCCACAGATGAGAGGATGAGAACTCATGGGTATGGGTTGATTTGTGTCATATACATATGAATTGAATGGTTTTGAGTATACTGCTTTATATATATATATATGTATATGAATATCTTATCATATATCATTCACCAGCCTGGCCTGAATCCTAACTCTTTATGTGGATCTTTTTTTCCTCTTCTGTTTTATTGATATTTGATGTTACTTAATTTTAATGATTGTTTCGATTAACTTACCGTGTCCTTCATTTTCCTGATACAGATAGCTCTAACGTTGGCTGTGCTCATTTCAAAAATTGCTCGAATTGATTATCCCACAGAATGGTAAATTTCTTCATTTTGCTATGTCTTTTTCNTTGTTACTTCTGATTACCTCCCTATTTGGCAGGCGTAGGCAGTTCGGTTGCCTCTCCAGGTTTGGTAGGCGACACACGGGTGTCCCTTCCGGGTATGGGCTTTGGTGTCTGGCAGGCTGTTAGGCATACTTAGTGCCATCATCCTTGGTTTCCACCGATGAGAGGATGAGAGCTCATGGGTATGGGTTGATTTGTGTCATATGCATATGAATTGAATGGTTTTGAGTATACTGCTTTATATATATATATATAGATTTCCGGTTTGGATTATATATATATATATATGTATGTTTTAGACTAAACTAACCATGCAGGAATTCTCCATCACTAAAATGTTTTCGACTGGGTAATTGTTTTTTCTACTGGGCATTTTATGTTCACCCCCTACCTTCTTCCTCAGGTGGTGTCCAGTGTGACCTTGGTGATCAGGAGGAGTAAGAGGTCATCTTGACTGTAGTTCGTTATCTTAGTAATACTTGGAGTGTGACATCATGGTGTTTGGATTGTTTGGGTTTTGTGTTAGCATTGAACCAAGATTACTACTTTCTATTTTGTCTGAAAACTTATGTATACCATTCTAGGAATTGAGTTTCGTTGTGGATGATCATGATGCGTAGATTTATATTTGATTTCGCGTTTTTAAATAATTATTCGATTTATGTTTAATGGTATATACGAATTATGGGAGTGGTTCACGGGACGAAAATCCAATTATTTTATTTAAATAAATCGTTTTATAAAACTAGAACTTTTGACACTTTTCAAATAAATCAAGTAATTTTTCATCTTTGTGAAATTCACTTTCTGCCACTGGACCGGATTTTGGGTCGTGACATCAAACTCGTACAAAAAAAATGCAAAGTTTCAAAAATTAGAAATGTAAAGGTTTGCCCAAGTTAAAGGACAAAGTTTACATTCAAGAAAAGTCATACTTAAGGTATTTTTTTTGCAATCATCACAAAAGAAAAATAGGAAAAGAAAAGAAACGTTGAGCATTTGGTGTTGTTTTGATAAAAAGTACATTATAGAAACCAATGAAGATGCAAAAGAAAATAAAATAAGAATGCAAGTTTCAGGAAATTGAAGAGGAATGGAGTTTAATCTTTTTACTATGTAACATCAGAATTAGAAGTAGAAACAAAGGTTTGATTGCAAAAGTACAACAAAAAAAATGAGTTGCCATATCAACGAGCAATTCCGTGTGATCTCTAGCTGTCACACGCATAAGACTGTCTCTTCAGACAGTTTTCAAAACCTAAAAATCATTACACATTATGCCATTGCCATCTCATCTTGTTTACGAACGAACGAAAAAAAAAAAAAAAAAAAAAAAAAAGAGCAAACGCCACCGATTTTATAATAACTAACCTTGCATTTTTTCCGAGATACTTGACCTAGCAACCGATTAGCTCGGCCTAAACAGGGTCATTGCATTTTGATCAGGTAATTAGCTCCATGCTTCGAGTGGTAAACACAAAGTATGATGACCTATCGTCTACCTAAATCCGGGTTTCACAAACCTGAAGTAGTGAAGACCAGGTCCTTTTGCCAAAAGATGCACACAAAAACTACCTTTCATAAAGAAATCACAAGATTGTCGAAGTTTCAAACTTAGTAATTCTGTACAGTCAAGATAGATACAATATCAGTCGGATGACTAGCATCATCCTTATAATCACACTCTACATGGCAGCAGGCATGCCGCAAGAATAACCATCTTCTGTCAGTGTATATTATGTATATATCATGTTTATATTTGTCATCCTCTCCCTACTGTTCCTACATTCCATCCTCTTTCCTTCTCCTTCTGACTCTGCTTCTGCATTCCTTTAGGTCCAGGTCTTCTACCGTTGCTGAGTAGCACCCTGTGAGCTAGCCTCCCTCGACTTCCAATAGAGACTCTAACCTTTTCCATCCCTACATTCACACCTCTTTTCATGTGTTGTTGCAAAGGAGATTTTGTTTGAATTTTCCTATGGAGGCTTCGTCTCATTATGCTGCTTAGCTTCCTACCACTGATCCTATTTACTTTTGGACTATCACAAGATGTCTCTTTAGGCAAGCAGTTAGCTTCAGAGTCATTGGCATCGTCCTTATTATCAGCAGGAATGAGTGCCAACGGCAAGAATTGAAGTGGGAGCTGTGCAGTGTTTGGGGTGCTTGGGAATGGGATAAGAGAGTTGCGCCTTGGTGCAGGAGCGGCTGGCGTCCTCCTGGCCATAGGGCAGATAGAGGCTCTTCCAGTTCTCCTTGGCAGAAAAGTCTGTTCAACCATATCAGGGTTGTTCTCCTTTTCTGTTGGATCAATGTGCTTTACAAATTCTTCCATTGGTTGAAAGGGTACCTGGGATTTGTACTTCTTTTCAACTATTGGTTGGATGGAATTTGCTGGATCTTTGGTCAAGGCACTCGTTGGGTCATTGACATTCTTGAGACTTACTAATGGCCGACTACAAAGAGGTGGTCTGATTGGTGCTTTAATATGCTCTTCTTGCTGATATTTGATTTGCTGCTGTTGCTGCTCAGCTATCTTTGTGTCAACATGCTGACGTGCTAACTTTCTCTCAACTAGAAGTTGTGATTCCAATTCTTTTACCTGCAAAACAGATTTCAATAGTACCCAAAATTTGCATATTGGGGGAAAAAAAGGCAGAAAGTTAATTCTGGTTGTAACTAACTTGACAACCGTTAGGAAGCCTGAAGGAAAGAAAATAAACAAATAATATAGTACCTTGTCTTGCAGGTTCTTGTTTCTAAGGTCTCTATCTTTTATCTTCAGTTCTTGTCCCTGTACAGTTTCTTCCAGCTTCTTAATTTGCACATCCTTACTCTTTAGCTCTAGCTTCGCTTTTTCAGCCTAATATTAAGACTCGCAAGTGTTAAAAATGAAATAGATCTATACAAGTCAACCGTTAACAGATGACGAGAATAAGACTACAACAAGTCACTTTTACCAATTGTTTGTATCTCAAATATTCAGAATTGTCCAGTTGCCTCTTTGCAGGCCCCAACTCTACTCCTCTTACCCTACTTGCAAAGTTCAGTGAGCAAAGGGTCTCACCCAAATCACTTTCATTGGGACTGATCTGTACAAACATAAGCGTCTTCGAATCTCCACCTAACAAATGTAAATACATTCATCAGGGATACAAATTCGAACACGTAGTAAAATACAAAATGAAGTTTAAATTGTGTTTCCAAGGAGATGTAGAAAAGTAAGCATGACTTTGGAATCTATACAGTATAAACAACTCATTATAAGATTGCTTATTTCAGGATTCCAAGTTCTTTTCCTCGAACATGTCAGAGAACTCTGAATATTACCTAAGGAGTCTTGCAGTAAATGGGTGAGCTTGGAATTCCTACAAAGTAGAGAAAAACATCAATATAAAAGAAAGCACTAAAAGCAGACTTGCAGAAAATTCTTTATTCATTTTTGAAGTAAATAAACAAGTGACTAATCTATACTTCAACAACCTGAAAGGGATGTGTGGGCTTTTAGTTGCAAGTGCAGATATGACATCACCAAGTGCAGATAGAGATCGATTTATGTTTTGTGTTTCTTTAAGTCGCTCTCCTTGAACTTCAGTCTTTGCTACTCTCTCACTTCCAGCAAGATCTACCAACCACAGCTTGCTTCTTATGCATTCCCCATTCAACAAGTTCTCCCCCTTCACCATCACGCAATGGATGCTGTAATAATAGAGGAACAGGCATATCAGTAATCTGTCTAAAGACATCATACTAGTCTTTATTTGAGAGCTTCTATTTATTTAAACAAGATAAACAGACCAGTGAGATCGGCTGCTATGCTCATTGGCATTAGTTGAGCCAACAGCTCTTGCATTACTGCCAGTTTGAAGAACTTCCCAGACTTCATTCATGTTGCTTACATGTGCTTCAACAAGCCCAGGCACGTGATGAATCCCTTCACCCACTTGTCTTATTTCAAGCCTACAAGTCATTGCATAACAGTGAATTCTGTAATCTTGAAAACGTCCAAAATTCAAAGTAACGACTGGTATTGTATCACCTCAAGAGCACATACAACCAAGACAATAATGTCACAAAGTAGCACGAAAAATATATATATATCTGAAACTTTGTCAAGAAGTAGTATGTTCACTCCTTGACCTTCTAATAGAATGTATAATAAATATGTACAAAAACATTTCTTCTTCATCTCTTAATTATACTTTGAAGTGCTATTCAAGCAACCAAAAAAAAATGCTAGGAATTCAGCATACAATACCAGATAATATTAGTGACAAATTACAGGAAATGACAAAATTGTTAACTTCTCTGTTATCTCTTGATTGATAAACTTTACACCTGATACATAAAATATTGATCATTTATATATTTTAAGTGTGTCATTGACAGTCTAGATTATAAGGAAAAATTAAAGATGACAAATGAGTAGCATCAGGGCTTACCTTTTCGCGGCTACTCCTGCTTGAGTTCCTGAACCAAGTAAATCTCGTATTTGCTCATTGTAGACTTCTAAGACACTGACAGATACACAGTATCGATACAGCTTCTGGCGCTCTCTAACTATGTGAAACAGTTCCTCGAGAATCCTAAAATTTACTCCCCGATCTTCTGTTGTGCCCTCCATAGTAAAAGTTTTTCCAGTACCAGTCTGCCCATAAGCGAATATGCAGACATTGTACCCATCTAGAACTGAGGTTGCGAATGGAGCTGTGTCTTTGAAGACATCAGCTATGCAGCACAAAGAACTAGATTATTTTTTGCAGACACAATTTTATACAAGCAAATAAGCGCACTACCCATACTGTTAAAAAAAAAAAAAAAAAAAAAGGCAAAGTAAAAGGTTTCTCCCGATCATGGTTTGTATACCTTGGTTTGTCTGAGGGCAAAATACGGCATCATACTTGAAGGTCTTTTTCACAACCCCATTTGATTTTACACTCAGCTCACCATCGTTGGCAGATTCAAAATCAACAACCACTGAAGCACCAGCTGCAATTTCTTCAGTGTTGAGAGGCCTACAGCGGCAAAAGACCCTCATGTTTCCTGCAAACAAGCTTTGATTGTCAGCAAATCACATTCAATCGCAACATATCTTAAAACTCGGAATTTCAAATCAAACATACAACTAACCTTTCAGCTCTAACACCTTGTTATAAAGTTCTTTCCTTTCCTTGGCTCCTTCAACAAACTTTGCCTTGAGATGTTCATTCAACTCCATTTGCTGATTTACTGGCAGTTAACATAAAAGAATCAGAAACAAAACAGAAATTTTTTTACTTGGTAACGTGTTATCATCTGCCACCCGAGTTTTAGCAACTCACCGGCGGAATCAATCGTAGAGCTCATTTCTTTCATATCTGCTAGGCAATTCTTATATGCAGCTGCCTCCTCCGATAGCTTAATATGTTCCAATTTCATAATCTGCAAAATGGAAAATCGTTAAATCAGTGCCTCCTCAAACTTTAACCAAGAGAGACATCATCATTCTTGTACTCTGAGTACCTTGAGCTTTCTGGTCAAATCTCTCAACGAAGAGAACCATCTGCTCTTCTCCTTCACTTGTCCCTCGATAGCAAAAGCTACAGAATACACAATAAATCCCCAACGCCCAACAATTGATAGCAAAAGCTACAGAATACACAATAAATCCCCAACGCCCAACAATTGATAGCAAAAGCTACAGAATACACAATAAATCCCCAATGCCCAACAATTGATATAAAAAGCTACAGAATACACAATAAATCCCC
>JXTB01000073.1:893638-918757 GCA_002914805.1 Parasponia andersonii
AAAAAAAAAAAAAAAAAACAAGTCTCAACCATTCTATTCACCCTGCTTAAGTAAATCAGAAGTTTTACCAATGGTGAAAAAATCTCTTCCATTTGAGGCTTTGGCCCGAGCTTAACCGAATCGACACCTTTAAAATCGGTGCTCAAATCCTCCCCATTAGCACAACCACCATCAGCGCACCCTACATTGATGCCGCCCCCCGTTTCCGGCGGCGGAAGGAGCTCAAAGGAAGCTTCGGGGGATAACTCCTCTTCAACTTCAAAGGTTTGACACATTGCAGAAGAAAACTTGACGGAGGGGTTCTTAGGATGGGCATTCCTAATGATTTCAGGCTCTTCAATGCCATTCTCCAGAGATAACTCCACTGAAGTCCCTAACCTCTGATGCCATTTGCTTTCGAAAAAATCGGGTGAATCCGCATACCTCATTTGGGGTGCATCTAAATCAGGCGATTCCTCAGTAACAACTAAGTCAGGAGAAGTAAGGGAAAATGCCAACTCGGATGGGCCTGAAACAAGAATAAGCATAATCAAGAAATCCAAGATATTTTGGCCAATCAATTAATTATTATTATTATTATTTGGGTAGAAAGAGATTTCGAGAATTTGAGAGCGAAATTTACCTGAATGGGGTTGAGGATCCGCCATTGGTGAATTTTGACCTGGAGAAGATGAAATTGTGTGGGCGAAGTGGGAAAACGGAGATCAAGAAAATAGAGGAGCCATTGCCATTCCCATGGGGACCAATACTGAAATCTGGGGGGTTTTAGAAATGGAATGTGAGTGCAAGTGAAGATGCTCTCCTTCTCCTTCTTCTGGGCTCTGATACAGAATACAGAAATCGAAGAAAGACTGTTTTTGAATTTGAACCTTTAATTTGGGGGAAATTTTAATTTTTTTTTTTTTAAAAAAAAAAAAGTAAAAGTAAAAGAAGGAAAGTAATGATTCGAAAAGAAAAACAGCGTTGATTTCTTTGGTCGAGTGTGAGAGTGCATTTAGTAAGCAATTTCTTTGGACTCGGAGTTACGACCGTTGCCTCCCTTTTATTTGAATTTTGAAATCTAATGACCGGGCTTCGCCTTGGGCTTGGGCTCAGCCCATGGTGACCCCCCCCCCCCCCCCCCCCGTGCCACGAGATGAAAAACTGAAAGCGCAATGATAGTCGCCGACTTATGTCAAATTTACGAATAAATTAGATGAATACCACTTTTTTTCTCTTTAGTTAAATTTACTATCTTACTATTTTTTTAAATGAATTATTGACGATGATGATCTTGACAGATTCACGACGTTAGTGGTAATTTTGGTAGATTCTTGATAAATTCTTGACTCGTTCCCTCTCAAAAGTGATAGAATCGAATAACGATAATAAATTTAGTTAAACATTTGAAAAAAAAATTGTTAATTGTCTACTTAACCCTAAATTCTTACTGAAGTGTCTTCTTGGACTAAAGTTATTAAGTTTATCTTTGTTTTAAAAGATGAAAAATAAAATAAAAACAAAGTAATATACTCAAGTCAAATTTAGCATAAGTTTTAATTGTGACCTTAATTTTTCCTTGATAGTTGTTTATATTGAAACCATGGCATTGTTAAGTAAAATTTCATTTGTTTTTCTTATCTTTCGTACTCTCGGGTGCTATCGTAACATCTTCTCTATCTTCTCGAATGCACATCAACATGGAGTGTAAAGGCGAGGATGGCATTGGGATACAATTCCAACCCAACACCATTTCTAATTTTTAAACAAAAAATTGCTCTTGATACAAAAAGTGAACAGTAACAGTATCCCGCCAATAATGGTGTAGTACCGTTCAATCACGCCACTGTTGTTTTTCGTTTTTTAAGGTTTTTTTATTTTGCAAAAAGACCCCCCCCCCTCCCCCAGCCCCACACAAATTAAATTATAGTTTTCTACTTTCTACCCCAATTGCATAGTTTTGAAAAAAATTAATTATTGTTTACTACCAAAAAAATTAAAATCTTTCTTTTGTATCTCATATTTTTTATTATTATTTCATGATTAATTTCACTCTAAACATCAAACATTTATACTGACATTAATTAAAATTACATAATATTCAAATTAAACTCAAACATTAACATAATGCAAAATAAATATAATGCTATAATATTACATAAATTGAATTGACAATTTAGTATTCTTGTAGATCACTTCTCGATCCTCCAACAAGAAGATTTGTTTTGAATTATTTTAGATGGTTTGAAATAAAAGTCAGGTTTTTTATTTTGTTATTTATGGCAAAATAACAAACTTATTTAATAAGAAATATATTATTAAGAATCTTATCAGTTTTACACTTTATCTAATAAGTTCAGCTTTACACTTGCTCGAATCCACCCAAATAAGAAAATTTGGAATTGGTGGAGAGTTGATAAGATAAGAACTATATTCTAAAGAATTTTATCAGTTTTATATTTTTTTCCAATGCATCCAAGTGGGAAAATCTAGACTACTAAATCTAAATCATTAGATAGCAAAATAAAACTTGATTTGCTAAAAATAGCAAAATCCATTATGATATGACTCACATTTTTTAATTGTTGTTTAAAAACAAATCTTATTTTTTCATCTCCATTCAAAAAATCGATATCTAACAAATTTAACCCCTTTCTTCACTTCGAAAATGAATTTTCTATATTAGAGGTCCATCTTATTTATTATATTCTATTTCTTCCGCAGATGACAATGATATTTATTAGTAATAAATAATATTATAATGATTAATGCATCTAAATAAGTGGTATATCATGTGATTGCTAACAATAACACGATTCTCGCTAACCATTTCGATAAACAAAACAACCAAGTGAGTCATGATAGCTTGATTCTTGGTAATGTTGTGACTCAAAAACTGCAAATCACTATTTGTTCAATAACTATTTTGCTGAGAACTCACACTATAGTGATGCCATGTCTTGCTGACGATATCAAATGTCTCAAAGTTTGTTCATTCGAATTTTTTTTGCGTTCAAAAGTCATGATTTACTTCCAACAACGAAGCAATGGACTTGGTAGATTAGGATTATCAACTTTGCAAAAAGTAACAATTGTGTTTTGAATATTGATATATGGTCTACCGGCAGATATTATGAACAAGCACACTAAAATAGGCGAGTGAATGACAATTGAAAGTATAAAGAGATTTAATTATGCTATTGTAAAGATATTTGCAGAGTGGTATTTAAGAATACCTCCTATTAATGGCGTTGATAAGCTACTCCTTGTTGATTAACAAAGTAATTTTCCAAGAATGTTAGGCAGTCTAAATTGTATGGACTGAAAGTGGAAAACATATTATTAAATCAACATGTGAAAAAAAAAATCATATATGTAGGCATAATTGGTAAAATAGATAATTAGTAAGAAAATATAAAAAAAAAAATGTTTTATAAAGAGTAGATAAAAAGGAATATTCAGAGAATATTCTTTTTTGGTGTTTAAGCTATTTGTTGTGAAAGTTATGTAATTTTGGTGTAAAAATTTCATCATTTTAGTGTTATGTATTAGAGATTCCCTAAGACTTTTACGTAAATAAAGAAAATTTTCTTTTTAATTATAGGAAGATAACTGCAAAAAGATACTTTGAAGTTTAGGTGTTCTACAATTTAAATACTTAAATTCTAAAGTTTGAACTCTATAAAATAATACCATGAGATTATGAATTTCTGAAAAATTAATACCATATATTGACTTTTTAATTAACTTTAACTGGTAAAAGACAATAATATCCTCAAAATTAAAGAAAATAATAAGGACTAAAGTAGTTTTAATAGAGGATATCGTTGTTTTTCGAATTGGTCAAAAACTCAGTGCAGCACATTAATTTTTAGAAATTTTTAATCTCAGGATATTATTTTGCAAAATCTAAACTTTATGATTGAAATTGCAAAATACTCAAACTTTAGTATATTTTTTTGCAATTCAGTCCCCATGTTTGCAGTTCACTCGTTTAAATTTGAAATTTAGCAACGTTCAGCCCACTAGTCAAAATTTTATGGACTAACTTGATTTCAACTAATAAATCAACGTTAAAGTATTTTAAACCAAAATCTTACTAAGTCCCTTAAGATGTTGCAATTTGCAACAGATGGAAGATCAAAGATTCCGTTAGACTTAAAATAATCTGTTCATAACGTCCTTTGCAAACGTCCAAGAGCAAGAAAATACTAAATAAACAAAAGTCTAACCAAATGTTTGGATTGGAGCTCAAGAGCGAGGTGAGGAATCTAGCTATTTTCATTGAAAAATTCAGTAACTTTGTATCATATCATATGGTAAATGATCCTCATTTTTTCTTCTCCTATTTTCTTTTCTTTTTGTGTTTTTTTTTTTTTTTGGCTTTAAGACAAATGATCCTCGCATTGAAACTATAATTCAATGAATGTTCTTTTTACAAAAGAAACTGAAATTACAAGATTCATTATTATATACAGTGTATAGCATATAACAACAGTAATTTCATGCCAAGCAAGAGCCTTTACAAGCACCCCCGCACTCCAAATAAACTGCGCATGGTGGGAGCTGCCGACGGATAGATGCAAAGCAGCGTGTGATCATTGATCCGAGCGCGCTGCTACGTCTGTCGACGATAGTCAAAAAATTGATATTCCTTTCAGAAAAGAAGAAAACCAAATTTAGAACTGCATGCCTTCTACAATTTGACCCCTTCCAACGCTTCTGCAATTGAAGCTGATGCCTCTTCAAGCGTACGCCTCTTTTGAACTTTGTTGAAGGCTTCAACAGCATCTCCTTCCTCCCAATCATTGAAGTCTTCCACCCCAATTCCACACTCGAGTCCAGTATTTACCTGTCCCACAAACAAATTTTAATGAAACCAAAATGTGGGGTCGCTGTAAAAACTTTGGTGAATGCCTTAGAGAGGGAGACGAAAAGGAAAAAGACAGCAAGTATCCCGACCAGACAAAGCTTCCAAGGATATGAAGCAAGAGGACAATGCAACTTGTGGAATACAAACTAGTAAAAGCATAAGAAATTAAAAAGTTTAGATGTAGAAGTACTTGTGATTTAATCCTAGATTACAAACCAAACGAACCAAAAAGGGACTAATTTGTTGACATACCTCTTTCACAATCTCCTTAACTCGCCTCAATGAGTCAAGAACGCCGACATGAACTACCTTGCCCTTTCGGAGGACACGGACGCCACAGCCTGTGATAATTTTTCCATCCATTACCATGCATCCAGCAACACGACCACTGCCACTGCCGAATACAGCCCGGACTTCAGCTGAGCCAATTGGCACTTGTTCCTATGAACAAAGAAGCACAACTCTGAACCGTAAGTATCATACAAACTTGAGAAAAATCAAAGTGAAGCAGTATGAGTTGCTAAAATGAATGGCCTTGAAGCCATATGATCCAGCAATAATCTAATTTGTTCCAACAGATCAGAAAAATGAATGTTTAAACAAAGTCATATGTTGATTCACTTTATATCGATATATGGAAATAGAATGTGTGAAAGATATGACCGACATGAAAAAGCATGCTATTTCCCAGGATCAATAAATGCATTAGATAGGGAAATAATTTGCTACAATGATTAGAAATAATGACGATAAGGCAGTGATAGGAGACAAGTGCCAAGGGAGTAGCATAAAGATAAGCCTCGTATAGAGCTAAAAAGTAGAGGAAAGAATTATTTGGGGAAAAAAAAAATACATCAGGTTAAGCTTCTTAAATAAATGGGAATAAAGTAGATTGAAATACAATAAATGTCCAACATGATGTTTAACTCAAAAGAACAGAATTCATATTAGTTGCACTAAATGGAAGAGACAAGAGGTTCCAAGAAAAGAGAATAAAAGAAAAGGAGAGAATTTTTTTTGGGAAAGTTTGAAAGGTTAGATACATATGCAAGTATAGTACCTAGACATAAAATACCACATATAGTGGATGGAGACAAACCAAGTACCTGTCATCTTATCAACAAGCTCCTCTACAAAATGAAACAAAAAAGAACATATGATTCCATAACTTAACTAACCTCAATGGGCTCCAGGAGTCCTTCCATTGCGTTTCGCACATCATCAATAAGTTCATAGATAACTCTATATAGACGAATCTCAACACCTTTGTTTTCTGCCAAGCTTTTCACTGAACCTGGTGCCTTGACATTAAATCCCAAGATAATGGCTTTGCTAGCAACCGCAAGATCAACATCACTAGTGCTTACATCACCCGTTGCTTCTAAGAGAAACTTCAAGGTGACACTATCTTGCGGTAGAGTCTGTAGGGCTTGTTTCACAGCCTCAATAGATCCCTATTCACGGTCAAAGACTAAAATTTAATTGCTTGCACCTAAAGTTGTAACAAAAGATGGGGAAAAAAAAAAAAAAACTAACTTGTATCACCACTGTTGCAGAGTTTCTAGTATAAAAAGTATCTAAAAGTACATGAGCAGGCACTTTGACTACATCTAAATGATTACTTCCATAAAACAAAAGGTGATGCTTCCACCAATAAATTCCATTTTTTTTCAGAAGTACAACTTGGAACAGTTTAGACAATGTTTTATTCAACCTATTTCACCAAAAGCACTGAATTTTATATTCAAAAATGAACCTCGATTACATTACAAGAATTTTCAAAAAGTTAATGGTTTCTGTGTTAGGACCTGTACAGTATCCAAGAAGTTAAGATAGCAACAATAATTTAGCATGATTAAGACGGTAGTATGAACTGAAAGAAATCACCCCAAACGTCATAAAATAACGTGATTGCATGGATCAGTGGTACTGCCCAGACTCCACAGAATTAGTGGTTGACGAATAGGATAAAGAACGCCAGCATAAGTTAATGGTACTTTAATTTACAGACTACCAATCACTGCCCATCACATGAGATGATAAGATATAGAGAGCATCATTTCCTACCATAAAGTTATCAATTATCTGAAAAACACTGGCGCATTTGGTATAAAATTCGAATCGTATTCTATAAATCCGGAAACAATTTTCTATGAAAATTGATAGGATAAATATTCCAGATGTGTAGAATAGGATTTGAATCCTATACCAAACAAGTTTCTTCCTTTACTAATCTCTTTCTAATCTCAAATTAGGCTACTTTGTATGACGTAGTTACCCGGAAACCCAAAGCTATTTATATTTTTCTCTGAATACCAAACCATACATAGAGAACAGCCGTGAAAGCATATATTTCTCTGGGTCTAAAGTTGCAGCTGCATTTTAAACTGTAGTCCATCCATATTCTAGTTGGTATAAATTATAATAACCATCAACTCGCGCAACACGAGGACTTTAAACTATAAGTTAATCCACCACGAAAGTAGTTGTGAGGAAGTATCTCAGCCTATCGGATTTTATAGGCAAATCAGAGTAATCATTTATAGGGATCATCAGATTTTAATATAATGCGAGAAATTTTGAAGAACTCTTGAGATCTCTCCAAACTGATGCTTCTCTCCAAATATTTAAAACCATTATAATCTTAAAAACAATGCTTTATTTTAGTGACAGTATCTTAATGATTATATCAAGTCATACGCTCAGATAGCATTGAAAACTCAAGTTGTAGACTGTAATGTATAACTCAAAGTCAAAGTTCCCCAGATCAAGGAGATAACCTTGCAGGTGTCCTTAGACAATGTGGACGCACATACCTGAACATCAACCTTCATGACAATGTTTAGCTGGTGCAAATCTACTCCAGACAGCCTTCCTGCTGCGACTGCAGAAGCTAAAGAAGAAAGAGTTACTTTCCCATCCCCGGCCTTAGCTGATATTCGCTGCTGCCGCAATGACTCAGCACGAGACTCTGCCCTTTCTCGTGCAATATCTAAGGATCCAACAACCTCAAATTCATCACCAGAAATTGGGACGTTATTCAACCCGATCACCTGCAAAACACAGAAAATTTTTAAGATAACATTGATTAAGTCACAACAAAGAGTGGAAAATATGACAAAAGAAAACATATTTCTTTAAAATTTTGTAAAGTGCATGAAGCAACTTCAAGATAGAATAGATTGGCTTCTGCTACACACATATCATAATGTACTAAGTTATGAAAATTCTTAATAATTTACTTTTAACAATAACACTAAACAAACTTATCAAATAGCACTGATTAGTGCAAACCACTTTACTTCTAAACATCTTCATTTTCTCTCACATAGTATGAGAAAAACCAGCATACTAAACCAAAGAAAGCCTTATGTATATAAGTACATGCATATTTTATATTTATATGAAAAAAATAAATAAATATATTAATGCATTTCCTCTTCAACTGCTAAAGCATGAGGAAGAACACGACCAGGAACTGCTTTTTTTTTCCCTTTTCCCTTTCTTCCCCTCTGTTAGATTTGGAACTCCAAGTATTATATTTCCTAGTCCCAGATCATTAAAATGACTGAAATTTACTTCATATCAACAAAATCTTTTGCCAAGAATTTTCCATGATAACTCACTGCTTTAAAATGAAGTTGAAAGATAATATGAATCTAGGAAAAGAAATAAATATAATCTACGAAACCTGAACAGGTATGGAGGGTCCAGCTTCATCAACACGCTTTCCATCATCATCAAACAGAGCTCGCACCTGACCATGGGCATTACAAATAGTCCTTCAATTAGTAATAGTGCAAAGGACACAAGTACAAAGCCCATCTGTTCAACAGTGATATGTAGGCCACATTACTCACCAAATGTTTTAAAAAGTCTAAACGACAAAAAATAAATAAATAAAATAATATAAGTGCTGACTGTTGAGTATTCGCAATTTCCTACATACAAACCTTTCCGAAGGCTTCTCCACAAACCACTATGTCCCCCTTTTTAAGGGTTCCATTTTGCACAATAAGCGTAGCTAGCGGTCCTTTCGATTTATCAAGACCTGCCTCAATGACTGTACCCTTGGCAGTTCTGTGAGGATTAGCCTTTAACTCTTGCAACTAAAACAAATATAAAACCTGTTAGAATATAAAGAGCACAGGTAATATAACTAATAATTAGAAGGGGGAAAACAGCAAGAGAAATGACAAAAATTTTGTTAAATAGAGGAAGAAAAGCTACAGGAATACATGGAGCAAGTATATCACTAGAAGATTTAGAATATAATGGTATTTGATGCATTTCCACTAAGCCTGCAATGGACAGGAGTCTGGATGTTGGAATGCATGTTGGAGGGGAAAAACCATTTTCTTCACTCATCAAGACAAAGTTAGCGCACAGGACAGGTGCATACCATCCATCTTTAAGTGGATTGGAAACAAAAGTGTACATAACTTGGTGTATAAGATTTCCACTAAAGAAGGAACACATTAGTCCTCCTTAATCATATTTTCTAGGTCTAGCTAGGAATTTAGAAAAGAACAATAATAGCTGCATTAAACAGTAAAACCAATAAAACAACAGAAGAAACAAACAAGCAAAAAGTCTTTTGTTTGCAAATTTGCTAAGAGATTGGGTTTCTATTTTGTAATCTTTTTAAGGAACCCCTTGTCCCATATTGATAGCAGTCTCGTTTCTTATCCCAAAAAAATAAACAACATCCCCACCCCACCCCCCCCCCCCCCAAAAAAAACAAAAGAAAAAGTGAAGGTTAATCAAAAGTAAAGAAATATATACAAAATTGAAGGACAAAAGGCACTCAGTAAATTCTCCACAAAAATGACCAGCCGAACTAATTACAAAAATTATCTTTACATGCAGGAAAAAAAATAATAACAACATAAAGATATGAAAATGGGACAACTTATAAGAGGTGTGTCGAAGATAAATTATTGACCAACCTCTGCAACAAGCATAACAGTTTCCAAGAGCTCATCAACATTCTTTCCTTTAAGAGCACTAATCTGTGAGAAGAAAAAGAAGAATTTAAGCAGTCAAAGAAGTTAGAGATTCTTTTCCCTCTTTTACCCCCCACCCCTGAAAATAAATAAAAATAAATAAATAAAAAAGGGAAAGAAAAAAAAAAAAAAAAAAAAAAAAAAAAAAAAAAAAAAGAGAAAAAAAAAAAAAAAAAAAAAAAAAAAAAGCATAAGAAGTGGTGCGGGAAATAATAACCTGGACCATTGGGATGTCACCACCCCAATCTTCTGGCATTAGACCAATTGCAGAAAGCTCTTGCATCACTCGTTCCGGATTAGCTCCATCTCTATCTATCTGATCCAATGAGAAAAGAAAGAAATCAGTGTTAGTGACATGCACACGAAAAGGATAAAACAAAAGTTCTGATTCCTCCTCAATATTATTAGACACAGAAACTTGTTGGGGAAAAAAATGGAATTACAGAACAAAATGTGACCTTATTAGCCCAAATAAAAGACCAAGAAAGAACCCAGACAATGACAAGTACAATCAGCACAACAATCAGGTACCTTATTTATAGCTATCACTATTGGTACTCCAGCTGCTTTGGCATGAGCTATTGCCTCATTTGTTTGAGGGCGAATTCCGTCATCAGCAGCCACTACAATGATGGCGATGTCTGTCACCCTTGCGCCACGAGCTCTCATGGCTCCAAAAGCCTACAGGAGCGCACATTATACATATCATCTAAGGCAAGAAAAGTGCACTGAAGTTACAGTTCATACCAACACATTCTAGCAAAATGAAACTTGTTGTTTAAACAAGACCAGAAGTATTGAGAACTTGTTGGCACGTGAGTTTTAAGTGATTATTGGCAAGTGAGTATACCTCATGCCCAGGAGTATCAAGGAAAACACATGGTTGCAACTTGCCATCAAAAGGTACTAGCACCTTATATGCTCCAATTCCTTGGGTAATTCCACCTGCTTCTGAGGAAGCTACCTGTATATATTGACCAATCAGCCTTTGGTTAAAAATTATGAGTAGGAGTGCAAGCATCAATTGTACTTGGACTTATTAATCCAAAACCGAAAACATCAGAACGAGCAGCTTGTCATAATGATTCTGCTATAGCCTATAACCTAACTTGGATAAGGTATCCAATTGATATAAGAATGAAAAAATCCTCCAGGTTTATCAAGAAAAAACTGCCTTGCATACTTAGACACCTAAAACCATGAGGTACAACTGAAAGGCGAATCAAAATAAAATAAGCTACAACAATTGAAGACGTACCTTGCTTTTCCGGATGCAATCCAAAAGGGTTGTCTGCAAAAGAGGAATACCGTAAGGATATCAACAATACTTGGATACCAAAGCCTATGAGTACATCAAAGGAGACAAGAAATTGACTAAAAAGAATGCCAAAATCACATAAAGGACAAGACTGAATGCCACATACCTTGCCATGATCCACATGACCCATGATAGTTAGGACTGGAGGCCTATCTTCCAGTTTGTCCAAGTCTTCTTCATCAAGAAATTCCTTCTTTCTGGCCATTTCTTCCACTTTCACGGGGTCCAAATCTATGATTTCCACATCATACTCTTTGCAAACCATTTTTACTATATCTCTGTCAAGAGTTTGAACTCCATCCAGCTTAATTCCTTTTGAGTACAAATAACCAAGAATTTCACCTTCATTGATGGCCAGATTGAAAGCCAACTCCTCAATCAACAGACCTCTTTCACCAACCTCTAGGATTTCTGCTTTGACAGGAGCAGCGTCTTTGGCAGCCTGGAGACGAGCTGCCTTCCGGCTGGCTTTGCTCCATTTCCTCCCTTTCCTGGCTCCAGGGATGGAGACATTGAGTTCTGATGACTCTTCATCAGGAATCTCAACATCATCATCAGCAACTAACCGCCTCCTCGAGCCCCCAGCTGGAACATTTTTCTTCTTGTATTCGTCTTTGAATTTTCCGGGAGGAGGGCTCTTTACTGGTTTTGTAGGAGCTAAAACTGCTTGAGCGATTAGAGGATCAACCACTGGTTTCTTGGTCGCAAATTTGTCAATTAAAATCGGCTTCCGTTCTTTTGTTCTGAAAGACGAATCAGTTTCATTCACTGGAGACTTTCGAACGGCCCCCACGTCCTTCAAGATAACAGGTTTCTTTATCGGAGGTGGAGCTACAGAAGGTTTTGCTTGTAATTTTGGTTGTGGTCTCAAGGGTGGCTGCGGCCTTAAAGAAGCAGGGGTTTGAGACTCTACCTTCAGCCCTCCCCTAGATTTAGGTTCTTCTCTATCAACCTTCCTATCAGGCTTTGATGATTCCTTTACAACTTTTTGTACAGATGCAACGTTATCCCCTTTGCGCCACACACTCTTCACTGTTTTAGACCTCCGATTCGCTGTTGAGTTCACAGGTGGTACGGCATTTCTAGAAGCAGTACTGGTATAAGAAGGTGCTGGTTTATTTACAGACCCACTACCTGTCTTACTACCCAATTCACCTGATGTTGAAGTTTCAAGCTTTTCAGCCTTCTCCAAAACCTCTCCAAGCGACTCAATGACCTTACTCCTCTCTTCTTCACTACCTAGCCCCTCATTATCAGAATCCCCACTACTTATTGAAGAGTCCCAATCTGCTGAGTTCCCACCTAAAAGGGTTTCGGCCTTAGACCCCGAGGACTTCAATACCGGCTTCGGGGGAGGCTTGAGTACAAAATCAGCTTGGCCATCAGTACTCCTACTTCCTCTATAGGTGTTAGAATCAAGGGACACAGCATTGCCTTGATCAGCAATGAAATCTGTCGTTGTGACTGAATATTTACAGACAGAAACTGACACACAATGCCATCTTTTGTTACCTCTAAAGCCTCTTTTAGACAAAGCAACTCTCCTAACAAATGAACGGGACCTTTCAGAAGAACCCATTACCATCACACTCCCGAAACTGACCAGGGAAGCCATGGAAGCCATTGTTCCTTGCATGCTCCCACCTACTACTACTCAATTATATAAATTCATACTCTTTCTCTACAATTCATGGAAAATTCTTACCACCAGGGGCAAAATTCAACAAAAAACAGCAATATTACAAAAATTTAATTGAAAAAACAAAAACCCAAATCCAAAAACTGTTAGTTTTACAGAACATACATTCTTACCTCTCTCAGAGACGGTTTTGAATAGAATTCAAAGACGTGGGTTACGTTAAGTTGAGTTGAGAGAAGAGAAAGAGGGTGTGTGGCTGTGAAAGTGGGGATAATATAATGGTAACGAGAGAGGAGAGAGAAAGAAGAGAGAGAGAGGCAAAAACCAGTTTAGTTTTAATGGCTAATGGAAATTTGGAAATGGGCATGTGTGGCTACTTCTCTGCCTGACAAAGTACAATGGCGATAAGGCTTTGGTGGGTTTTTGGATTTTTTTTCATCCGCCATAATTTTCTTCTCTTTTTTTCTTTTTTTTTTTCAATTGATTAAATATAAATTAAAAATAATAATGTAATTTCAATTTTCCTGGATAGCATAAAATGGAAAATGAGGGGATGCACTGTTTTGTTTGTAGTCAATTTAGCAGTTTACATTGGCCAATGGCTTATGGCCCCTCGTGCTTAAATCAGTCTCCAATTTATGGCTGCCATTTTTTCTTTTTTGCCTCATTTCTCAACTAACGTAGTTTTTTAAGGAAGGGTGATTATCAATGTCCAAAACTTATGTTGAGTTTTTTTTTCCCCCCCTTGAATAGTTTACAATCAATTAAGTTGTCTGAAAAGACAATCTGTTTGGAACTTAGATCTATTTTAGGGTTTTGATTTTGTAAAAAAAGTAAATAAAAAATAAAAAGACAGAAAAATTTTTATGCACAAAGTTTAAGAGATGTTTAGAGTAATTTTACATCATTTAGATTATGCTAAAACGATGATTATGAGGGAGAAAATTTTGAAAATGAAATATTATAAAATTTTAAGAAAAAATTTTTTCTTCGACTTTTTTTTATTTTTATTTTTTCTTACTAAAATCCAAGTTTCAAACATAAGCAATGTAACCCCAAAAAAAATATTAGATATAGAAATGCAAAAATTAGTTTGTGAATATATCATAGTTTAGCATAGTTTGTGTGATAACCAGCTGCTCTTTATGATGTATACAGAGATCTAAAATTCAAATTTCCGTTTTTTTTTTGTTTAAATAAATTATGAAGGGCTTAAATTTGACAAGTTATTCTAAAAAGAAACTAAGGTCAATAGCAATTTTTCTTTGTTATAATTAATGGCAAAAATAAAGATTATAAATTAAGATGATATGAAAGAAAAAATGGAGGTTATGAGCTTATAATCTTACATAAATGTGACGAGTTACACACATCAGTTTGGTAATAGATCATCTCCAACTGCCAATGTCAATATTGTATTTGTAACGGAAAATAACAAAACATTAAATGTGGAAAAAAAATTTCTTTTAGTATAATGCGTAATGTTATTCTAAATGATATTTTTGAAATTTTTATTATTCATTAGATAATAAATCAATTGTACATCATTAGTATCCACCGAAAAATTCATTGCTATTATCAAATACTAAAACACAGGTAAACAATTGATTATAATGAAATGTTGTTTTTTTAATTATAAAATGAAAATTTCATAATAATTAAATTAAAGCTAATCAACTGCCAAATATAACACAGATTATTTAGCACAGAGTACTTTTATGTCAAATTTGGCACAATAAATGTCACAAAGATGGTCAGTGGTAAGTATGTTTGTATGTCAATTTATTTGACCGAATAAATTAATGCATAATGTTATGTTTTCTATGCTAGTATATTGTGCATTAGCATATAGTTTTAGCATTAGATTCCAGATGCTCTAAATTTTGGATATGAACAGCAGTTGGCAATTTATAAAATATAAAACACGCCAATATATTAAATTGAGTGTAACATTTATGTTCTAACAATTCAGTTATCAAACCACTTGGTATTCAAAATTTGGTAATAATTGACTACTTTTAGTATCATTGTGTAATATTACAACTTGTATTATCAATGTTCTCAAGCCCTTTTGGTAATATTTACGTGTATTTCTCTTTCACTACGTCCTTATTCTCACCAATACTGATGTGATTTCTTCCTTTTTCGGAGATGGTAAGCTAGGTATGGTTAAAAACTTATTCTCACCAATATCAATGTGGTTTCTTCCTTTTTGAATATGGATGAGCTTGGTACGATTAAAGAGTACCATGGCAATCGTTTCAGTTGTTCTTTTCGTGCTTAAAATAAGTTTACACATATACTTCATTTCTAAATTGCGAGGCATAAAGTGAGAAGCTTGGTTCTTAGATCTTTGATGTGAAGGTCCTTTGTGAAATATTCACAATTTTATGACGATAGATCACTTAAACATGTTTGAGTATGTTCACGACATCCTCACTTTAAGTACATAATTTTATATGAGTCAAATCCAACCCGTTTTATCCCAAAAAGAGAAAAAATAAAACATAATAACTACGGAAAAATTCTAATGTAAAATAGACAAAATTCTTTGAGTATCGTTGGAAGACTATATCAGTCATTTGATTAAATTTAATAATTGTACAAATAGTAATCCCAAATGATAGCAAGTACACTTTAGTATGACAAAAATATGCCGACCCACCGTTATGTATTTTTTTTTTCTCCTCCCCGGGCCTAAAACTTTTCCCAATGGCGATTGCTACTCTCTCTCATTATTCTCTTCTCTGTAATACTAGATGCATATTACAATGAATTTTCACAAATCTATTAACTTGTTTAAAAAATAATAAAATAAGAAACAAAACAAAAAATATAAAAATGAAGCCCGGCTTTGCTTCATCTATTGCGGATTTGGAACTTGTAAGACAAAAGCGCAACATCCTGTTTTTATCATAAATAATCTTGCTATTTCAATATGATAATTTTTTATTTACTATTTGGGGATATTCTGATTTGAGCGTATGTACAATGGATAGCAAAATCTTAAAATTTCCATTCTGGGCTTCACTTATCTCTTAAGAGAGGGAAAGATTATGAAATATTTCAAGGCTATAATGTGATGTTTGTTTCTAGTGTGAAATTGGAAATTTTTAATAGTGACACAACTTCAATTTTTTTTTCTGATGAGATTTTGATTGTAGAAGGTGACAGTAATAAACTTCTTATTTGAATCTAGGCAAAAGTAATAAGTACATATAAATAAAGAAAATATAGGTTGTGGAATTCCAATTATATTTGTCGGAAAAATTTATGGGTGACAGTTTATAAATAGGTAATAATCTCGCACTGATATAAGATTTTTTGAAGCAAAATCTAAGTTAGTGTAAAAAACGAGATCAATTTGTCTTATATTTTCCTGGAATATAATACTTTTGTAGGCTACAAGTTTAATTTTGGCAAAATTAGGGCTTGTTTGACTATACTTTTCTTTATTTATTTTTAGGATGGAATGTAGTGTAAAGACGTCTTCGAGGTGTAATTTGATAAAATATTCATTATCCATTTTGCTATTAAAAGCAAAAACAAAAAATGTTGCCAAAATTCCTTGGATTTGGGTATTTTTATACGTAAATTTTGTCACTTTACACGAATTTGTTCTATTTTTATGAATAGAAATGAGATTCAATAGAAAGTTAAACTCAAAAATTTATTATAAATTTTCAGGAATATGGCATCTTCCATTAAAATTTGACTACTTTTGAAAAACTAATTTTGAAGTAACTCATCTCACTCATAAGATTATTGCTGTATCCTATCAATTATTTTCTCAATTGAATTGATTAAAGAGGGATACTATTTTATAGGTCTTTGAGATAGGTTGTAAAAATTGATGACAATAGTCGACGAAAAATCAAACAAAGTGTTTACCATAATTTCCCCTTATTCAAAATACTGTCTGAGATCTCGACTACTTTGTTCTCGAAAAATATAAAACAAAAGAAGAAAAATTGAATATTTGAACTGCCACGCAAGCGTAAACCCGGTACTTAGAACCATCAAGGGCCAATATTCGTTATTGAATTCCAAAGTAACTGTGGACCGTTGATCTCGTAGACCAGCTGAATGGACAGACTTTTTTCAAGAAAAACCCTAAACATGACGACACTCCCTCTTTAAAACATCTCAATATAGAGACTCCGTTCCATAGCCGATAGCTCTGAATCTGCTGCTGCTCTAAAGTTTGCTCCGGTATTTTCTTACACCCTTTGAGCTCTCATGCCCTCTGATCCTTTCTCTTTCAGATTTCGCATCTTGTTTTAGATTATATATTGTTTGAGATTTCGCATGAAAATAGTGATTAGAGAATGAGTAAAATGGAGTTTGTTGAGCTGAGGAACTGGAATTTTGAGAAGGGAAAGTTAAAGAAAAGCCAATCTATGTGTTTGTTCATGCTTATATGTATATACTTGAAATGGTTTATTTTGAAGCCTTATGTGGTGATCTGCATTGTATAAGTTGTGTTTTAATGCCCCATTTTTATTTGAAAGGGCTTGTTATTTTGCCTTTGGCTTGGAAATTTTACTATCCATTTAATAGTTTTGAATTTGAGCTTGTTAATGGATGAAAGCCCTTTGTTCTTTTGTCGCATAATTAGTGAAAGGGTATGCAATTTAGACCATTTCGCATCGTATATTCTGTTTTTAGCTGTATGTTTAGGTATGTTAAGGCTGATGTATAGGCAATATATATATATATATATATATTTATATTTGTGTGCGTGTGTATATATTTTTCTGTATTTTGGTTGTCTGGGTTAGTGGGTGACCCAATTTTTCTAGCTGTTTGTTCAACCCATCTGCTATTTGTTCGATATCTCTATCTGTGTACCTGCCCATATATTTACTAACCATTGACACATCCCAACTATTCAAAATTATGCTTGCCTGTTTCGTTATTCCTTGTTGAAACCAGATTTTTATGTCATTTTTTAAGTGCCGGCATTTTCGGTTGAGTGAGATTAGATATTTCGCTTATCCTCAGTGTTGATTGTTGAGAGGTTCTTCTATTTTTACGACATTTTTGTACAATGGGTTGCTTTTCTTATTCAATTTGATATGTTTGACTTGAAAGTGATACTGATGAATGCTGTACTTTGTTGGTGAACCTAAACTTAGTTGGTATAATTTGATTGAACCAGGTAATGGCTCCAAAACAGCCAAACACAGGCCTCTTTGTGGGGTTGAATAGAGGTCACGTAGTAACCAAGAAAGAATTAGCTCCACGGCCCTCTGATCGCAAAGGAGTGAGTTGATCCACTCTTATGCATAATTTACTATTGATTTCCACTTCTGCAGTGTTTTTAACCGCCGTGTTTCTTTGTTTGCTCAATACGTTATTGCACCATTTCATAGTCTTTTCAACATTTTGTAGTTGCTTATGAAGATAATATATTTGCATTTCTTTTTTTAATTAGCTTTAAAGTGCATTTCTTATGATGCATATTACTTCAGAGTTCTCTTCTTAATTGCTTTTTTCCTCCTTCATGTAGAAAACCAGTAAGAGGGTCCACTTTGTGCGAAACTTGATTCGGGAGGTTGCTGGTTTTGCACCGTACGAGAAGAGAATCACTGAGCTTCTCAAAGTTGGAAAGGACAAGCGTGCTCTGAAAGTGGCTAAGAGAAAGCTTGGAACCCACAAGAGAGCAAAGAAGAAGCGTGAAGAGATGTCCAATGTTCTCCGCAAGATGAGGTAATTGTGAATCTCAATTAAAATTGCAAACCTCATTGAGTGATGAGGAAACAAAAACATAGATTGGGGTTCACTTACGTTATTTTTGTGATTTGCTTGCAGATCTGGAGGAGCTGGAGAGAAGAAGAAATAAGATATCTTTCTTGAATTTCCTAGTGTTTTGCAGGTTGCTTAGAGATAAGTCATAATTTAGTTTGTGCAATGCCGTAATTCGAGACTCGTTTTTGTATGTCTAATATTTTGTTTGTGTTTAAAACCGGTATGACTAATGGGAAATCATTAAATTCTCGTAATATTGTCATTTTGTCTCAAAATTTTAGATGGTTGACAGTGTGCACTGTGCAGCAAGTTTGATTGGACTTGGACTTATTTGCTTAGAACAGTACTATAGAATTATCTACCATTTCTTCAGGCTGTTCCTGGATTTGTTAAAATTTGTCTTTTTTTTTTAAAAAAAAAAGAGCATGATTTGTGACTAGGTTCAAATCGTTCTGGTACATGAATGAAAATATATTCTGTATTAGTTTCGATTTCGAAGTAAGGTGAACCAGATTAAATGGAAAGGACAGGAGTACTTGATTTGAAATTTTTCTGAAAACCAGTATGGTTAAATGTTTATAAAAGGCAGTTACGGTTTTGGAACATTAATTTATTGACAATTGACTGGTTTTTACTTGTAATTTTAGAGTGGGTTGCATTTATTCGAGGAAAAAATGATCAGTGTGGGTGTTGAATTTATTTGAAGAGGATAAGAAATAAGTAGCGTATAGCAAGATCTTGGATTTTGTATCATACAAGTAATTTTCTTTATTTAAAAACTTTTTTAGTTTCTAATTCATCATTTTATGATTACGACACAATCGGCTAAAAAATAGTAGAAAAACGTATAACGTATAATCTAGGTGCATAATTTTCGTTAAAGGGTAAGCAACTTTAGTAAATAAAGGAAACTTGTAAATGACTATTGCCGGGCTTCAGACAAAAATGTAACCAAAGAATATCTACACCGAGAATGATTTTTTATTTTTTGAAAAATAGAATGTGTTTTTAGTATAAGAAAAAACAGGAACTTCTAAAAGTAGCGCTAGTACACTAGAATATCGAAGAGGAAACTTCCATTTCCAGTTACAGATAACTCGGAAAATGAAGCTCACAGGGTGAAACCAAACACAAGAATGTCGATGAGAATATGACAGCCATCTTCCTTTAATCCAAACACAAGAATGTCGATGAGAATATGACAGCCATCTTCCTTTAATCCTTTCTTTAGAAGCGTCGCAACATGTGAATTCAAAGTCGTATACGGTTGCTGCTTAGCATGCTTTGATCTGAAAAGCAACACTTGAATGAGAAAAAACAAATTACTCGTATTTATCAGATATAAGATAAACATATACCAAATAAATTGGTTTTCTGTATAACAAGCAGGTTAAAGCCGAGTCCCACTCCAACAGCTAATGGGCTATGTTAAGTCAACTACATGGGCGTAACATACAGGAAACTAACAACTAAATGGAAAATTGCATTGGTTTTGGACCATTTTAATCATGCACTTTAAGAGGAGTTTAACAATTTGAAGGAAACAATACAATTTCTTTGAATACATTGGTATAATTAACTAGAAAAATAGTTTGAGCCAAAACATGCAACATCGGTAATAAATGTCTGTAATCTACGTATAGAGGAGAGCACGGAGTTCCTGTACACCCAGTTCTTTTCGTTCAGAACATGCATTTTGGACTAACCACGAACATTAATAGAAAACTAAAACTAAAATTAAAATAAAACTTTCCTATGGTTTGCTCTACACCCTTACTATTTTCTAGCAAATTGCAAGTGAATCGCACGCTTTTAAGTATTAAACTAGTGTGAACAAATGGAATTTGAAAGCCAAAAAGCACTCACATTCCTTTTCCAAATGTTGGAGCTTCTTGTTCAACTCATTCTTCTCCTCTTGTTCACTTGTTATACAATCCCTGAGACCTTTAATCTCAAGCTCATCTGCCATCGAATCATTAACAAAAACCATAGTTATGGTTTCACACAACAGAACCTGCATTCCTCAAATAATGTAATTCCTTAAGACCTCACATTTTGATTCCAAGTTTAAATGGACTCTTTCCAATCTGACAGCTAGATACTGAATGTGGGATTTGTGTGCTTCTAAATCCTGGCGAAGTTGACTTACAACTGCTTCATTTGTTGCTTTTTCAAGTAGGAGACCTCTGATATGAAGTGGACAATTTAGTTTCATAATGAATATAATATATTTGTGAATCATCATAATCCTAATAATGTAACTCACCTGATACGAGCTTCTAAGTCTGCAATCTTTTTAGCAAATTCTTGCTCGACCGACTCCCTAGCCGCCTCCCTTAGCTCCTGCTTACAGCATTCAGCTTTTTAGCTGTAATATACACTATGAAAAAGTACTCGTAGTATATAAATCCATCTTCAAAAGAGCTTCCACAAACTAGTTGACTTCCCCTTTGTCTACACAACTTTCATAGAGAAAAAAATTTGGCCACTAAACCATGCCCCAAATTCCACTAACTGGACTTCTGATCAGAAGAATTATTGGATTAAGCAGCAGTTTACATCTTCCTTACTGATGCATCCATCACTCATTCTCTTTAATTTCTCTTTTAAGCTCGGGCATGTAGTATGATGTTCCAGCTGTAACTCCAAAAAGAAAAAGGAAAAGCATGTTTAACAAGAACACAAAATTCAAGACACGAGGACACAAGCTCTTCTCATTACTCATAGCAAACTTGTTGTAAGGCATATAAAAAAGAATCACGCTCGTGTCGCATACCTGATCAACTAGATTGTTTAAAGATTCTGTATAGAGCTTGTTAAGTCTCTCATTTTCTGCAAGAGAACGGTTTAGTCAGAAGCAACATTATGCAGACTTGAGAAGAGTGCCTTTAACCAAGAAATACAGCATCATGGACATTAAGAAAAATATGGGTAACTAGTAACAAAAATTTAGATATGACCTATCCTAAATTTCCTTATCCACCTAAAATTTTCTACCTCTTTTTCAGTGGAAAGACGTCAACAACTAAATTGGGTTTGGAGGTAAACGATACTAGTCTTGAAGCACTATATACAGTTATACGCCCAACTGTAGAGAACTCTCCACAACCCACGATCTAACGTACAAACTGAGGAAATCACGTAATTTCTTACACGTACTAAATGCACACAACCACTTACATATATAGTAAAAGTTAACAAATCAAAATTTCACAAAGACTGCAGTTCCACCATTATGAATTTACGAAACCTTAACATTTTTAATCCTCACCAAACCATTGACTCTCAGCTTTATGCTAATATGTGAGGCTAAGATAGGAAAACTTTTTAGCCAAAGCACAAACAATGGCAAAGTAGCTAATTTAAATTAGAAGAGAAAATTAAACCATCCTTTTTTCTTCACTGTTTTTATCAAGACTAACTGTTTTAATGTGTATGTTTATAAGAATCTGGACTAATCTCGATTACAGTATAGAGTGAAGTTGAGACCACCAAGAACACTTTCTAGATTGCAAACCAAAACCCAGAAGTTTATCAGCAATAATATTTCCATTCTGAACATGTGAGAACATATAATTCACAGAAGCAATTTTCCTCCAAGTATCTAACTAAGCTATTCCTAGCAAACCAAGAAACGTTGGTATGAGGCCTCTTCATGGTAGAAAATTACAAGCAAAGAGTCACATTCGAACCAAATATTATGTCATCCGTTTAAACAAGCAAATATTACCAGAAACCACTGACCTCAGCCTCTAGAGCAGATTTAACTCGCAACAAAAGTACTAAAAGCATCAACATCAAAACCTCAGCAATTACGGAAAACACCTTCATAGATACTAATACTAGTAGCAAAAGCCAATTACAGAAAACGCAAGTATCGATGTAATCTAATTTGGAAAAAGGTAAATATAATGCCTAAGTTACAAATGGATTCTTGGAACTTTCTTGGAATATCTAATTGCAATTTAAAGCAAAATTGGCAACTAAGATAGTTCAAGGGAAAATGCGAAGCATAATCTACAAGCTCGAAACTGAAACGACAAGAAATTGGAAACTACTGGAGGGAATTTCAGACCTTGTTCGAGGCCTTGGCAAGCGAGTTCAACAGCTTCACGCTTCTTGATTTCGCCATCGGAAGTCCATTTCAGCTGCCGAATCTCCCTCAGGCCGCTCTTGAAGTCCTTACAATGATCAAATTCACCATTGAAATTGTTAATCACCCAGAATTAACAAAATTTTCTGTTTGGTTATCAAGAAAATGTTACTTTTCTTAATTGATAATCCGATCCGTATTTTGAAATATTAAAATAAATAAATGGTGATAAATAGAGGGGAATTGCCTCTTGAATATGGTCGAACGTGGAGAGAAGAGAGTCCATTTCTTCATCGGTCGTTCCGCTTCCCGCCATTTTCACCCCTGCTCTGCTCTGAATGCGAAGCTTGTTTTTATAGCCTACCTTTCGTTACACTTACATCCTTTTGACTTTATTTCTATTTTATCACCTAAAGTTAGAGTTGACAATTCGGCTGACCCGCAGTTTGTTACTGTCTATGGCCGGGCTGGCTCGACCCTAGGATTAGATTTGAGTTTGGAAATCTCGGCTTGGCTCGACTCATTTTTTGGGCCGCCCCTGTTATTGTAAATCTTTTTAGACTCTGAATTGTTGTAAAAATGAAAAAAAGGCTCAACTACGGATTGACCTGTTTCGGGCCCAACTCGACTTTGGTCTACCTAAGAGACTGACGGGCCAACGGGCCAGACTTTGGCTCGCCCACTTTATTTTGCCACCTCTACCTAAATTTATCTTTGGTCATTTTGTTAGCATTATTTTTTTTTCTTATAAGGAAAAGAAGACAAATTACAATTTTACAATTTGTCAATAAATAATTACAGCCATGCTCCTTGAATTGAAAAAAGGGAAAAAAATTAATGAAATTCTCATAATCTATAATTGTCATTATTTTTAATTTAAATAAAATAATTATTAGCAATATATATATAATTAAATAAAGCTTAATGATTAAACGTAAAGTTCTAGTCAAATTTGAGTATTAAAGACAATGTTAAAAGGATTTGTTTTATGTTTGCCTCTTAAATTATGGGCTACATATATCTCAACATGTCTTTAAACTATTAAATTTCAAAAGTTTTAACTTTGCTTTTCAAATCACTAAAATTATCATTATACCAAGCAAGCAAATGAAATATGACAGATGTTATAACCACGATTATGTCATAGGGGTTACACCCCTAACTGAACATAACTCGTGCGGCGCACGAGTTTTCGAGCAAACCTACTTATAGACAATATGCATATAGGCAACATTGATTGGTTTCGTCTTATCTTGGGCTCATCAGGGGAACAACTCTAGCTCCTGACTAGTTTGTGCAAAAGTGGCCTAGCCCCCATATGGATCATCCCTTAGATCTTTTGCATGCACTTCCTGAGTCTTCCCACCTAGTCAATAATGCCTATGCGTAGTTTGTCCTACTTATCACCTTGTAGGGGGTTACACTGAAAAAGCATGCACGCTCTCATGTATGAAACCATCTTCGACAAAATACTTTACCCTGCCTACTCTTTCACTTGGTGTGCACACTCAGAGGTAATACACCAATGTTGGCACTTAGCATAGATGTAGTCCCCTCATCGTATTATATTTCATTATGGTTTCAATAGAGGTTTGCTTGCCTCTTGATGAATTTCTTCTCATGGAATACAACAGTGTGCCTCGCACACATCCGCCGCTTTAGCTCTAATACCATTTTTCGTAAGGGTTACGCCTTCTACGTGAACACACCTTGTGCGGTGCCTAACTCTTTGAGCCAGCTTACTCACCAACAATACATATATAGGCAACATCAACTGGTTTCGTCTTATCTTGGGCTCATCAAGGGAATGACTCCAGCTCTTGACTAGTTTGTGCAGGGGTGGCCTAGCTCCATATTGATCATCCCTTAGATCCATATTGGCCTAGCTCTAATACCATTTGTCGTAAGGGTCACACCTTCTACGTGAACACACCTTGTGCGGCGCCTGACTCTTTGAGCCAGCTTGCTCACCAACAATACATATATAGGCAACATCAACTGGTTTCGTCCTACTTTGGGCTCATCAAGGGAATGACTCCAGCTCTTGACTAATTTGTGCAGGGGTGGCCTAACTCCATATTGATCATCCCTTAGATCTCTTACACGCACCTCCACAGTCTTTTCTCTCAGTTAACAATACCTATATGCAGTTTATCATGCTTATCACTTTGTAAGGGGTTACAAATTATATGTTGAAAGCCCAAATAAAATATTTGAGACTCAATAAGAGTGATTCCGTAGGTAAAGTTATACTTTTATAATTTAGATTTTTTAAAAAAGATTTTTTTTTAAGAGGAGTTATTACCTAAGGGCAACTCCAATCGAACTATAAAATACAGTTCTGCACCAAAATAAAGCTCAAAAGAGGCTTCGACAAAACTTCAGATACAAACTCTATTTTATAGTTTGAAATAGTAAAATGCCAAATATGGGGTAATACTGTAGATTTGAAGTTTAGTT